>QXVX01011179.1:0-13659 GCA_013436065.1 Halocynthia aurantium | reverse complement strand
ATGGTTTACTGTATTTGGATCTTTACACGGGTTTGCAAATATGCAGCTTTAGTATTAAGATTTTTGCTTGTTTTCTTCTGTCATTTTTCACCGTCAATTTTCGATGACACTATATCGACCCTGGCATCAGAAAATCTTAAGTAAATACTCCAATTATCATTGTGAACGCCCCGGGCGGGTCTGTTATGAAGAAACCCCAGCACTTGCGACGGAGCAAATTGAAAAATGACTGTAAAAATAAACGTTCCTTGTCGGGAAACAGACAATTTAGTTCAATTTAAAACCATTTAGGCTAAAACCGTAAATATTCCGTCAAAAATTATTTATTTTTTCTGTCGATAATTCTGGATTTTTCTCCGTCGATCGAATGTCGTTCGCGTTGGTTCAATTACCATACTCAAAGATATGAGATCTATGAGCAATTTTCAACCCTGATTAATCGAAATTACCGACAAGTAAGATCTTAAACGGCGAAGAACGCTGTAAACTAAACGTATACTGGTTCGCTATGGGGACATATTGTAGCGCTCAGTTCTAGATCATGCGAATAAATCAAAGTACATATCATGTCCTTTTCCTATACGAGGCAACGAATATAATATGTCGCATAGCGCTGTTTAGATTCCTTCTCACACTGACTATGTAGCAATAAGCACTGGTTATCTTAGTAGTAGAAAATATTCATCTGCAGTTGGGATTCGGCAATAAATTATCTTCTATCATAAAATACTAAATTCAAGATGAAGTCTAATCAGTTATAGATGCGTGAAACACGTAGTATAAAATACGGGTTTGTTATGGGGGACATGTTGTAGCATTCAGTTCTATATTGTGGGAAGGAATAAATCAGTAAATATCATGTCATTTCCTATACAGAAGTTACTACGAATTTAATATGTCATATAGCGCTGTTTAGATCTCTTTTCACATTGACTATGTAGCAATAAGCACTGGTTATTTTAGTAGTAGAAAATAATAATAAACTACCATAATAAACTGCGTAATAAACTACCAATTTCAAAATGAAGTCTAATCAGCGCAGGCGCATGAAGAGACAAGGAAGGCACGAAAATATTATAATATATCAACCAGCACACTACTAAGAGAATATTAATCGTAATATCTACGGACCAGTAAGAAACTGCCCACCAACAGATATTACGGACTACTAACTACCAATAATATATAGGCCTCAACACTACCCACTACTTAGGGTTCAAATGATTGTTAAAACGTGAAGATTTTGATATACAGCTATTCAATATATAACTTACAGTACCAGGGTCGGTAGCAAGGAACCAGTGTACTATTTTTCTGCCATTTCAACGACATTATACACGTTATATTGAGCTGAAATTCTAATTTGAAACAAAAGAAAGTTTTAAGGGGGGGTATGATTTGAAAATCGTGTCACGTCGCGTGTGTTTATGTAATTTGATTCGTTTTTAAATAATAAATTTAATGGTTGTGGTGTCTTCAAACTTTAGTTGTCAAACTTTTGACGTGTGTTTGATGATGTAGCGGCTTGGTATAGGAATAATTATCTCATGTTACATAATGTTCGCGATACAACAATTCTTCCCGGGAGATAAAAAAAACATTCTGAAAACGAATTGAGGTCGAGTGGGAATTCATCCTTCAACGTTCGATTAAATAGAACAAGATTTAAATGTAATACAAACAAATGCGATTCGATTATTTCACTAAAGAATAACAACAAAAAAATTGGAAGTTTTTCTTGCAAATTTCAAGATTTAGTAATGGATTTATTGTAGGTGTATTAATTATTAACATATTAGGGGTTTGGTTGGGTCGAAAAAGAATAAATCGGAAACCTAGAATGACGGAGATTAACACGGTATTTTCCAATGATCACAACTAATTCACAATTATTATAACAAAAGTACCAGAAAACTTTAATTTTATCACAAAAAACCGTAAATGTCTTCGGAGACTTTCTAAGGCACAATCGCACTGCATTTACAGCCCCTGTATTTTATTAGGTCAATAAAACTTGTTCTTTACTCAAATTACACTTTTATTTCTTCACATTTCTGTTATATTCATTCATTTATATATATTAATACTGTTTAGCACAGTGTTCACTCCTAACTTTACTTACTAATAGTTTCTCAAATATTTTTGTAAGTAGCAATGTCTTCGAGAGGAAGAGGTGAGAAAAGAAAGAAAACGCATCTTAGTGTCAGTCAGAAGCTAGACTTAAATTAAATTGCTTTCACTACGGTAGATATGTATTATATCCTTTAACGACCACTCGCACTTACGACGGTCCCTCACACTTACGACCGTTAGATAATGATTCTTTTAAACCTTTACAAAACTGATACTAACTTTTCATACACCCGACGAGCGACGTAAAAACAAGATATTTTCCAAGTCCTGGTCGTTAAGCGAGGAGTTAGCTTGCCGACTTATTCACTTTACGACCACTATCTGCCTCAACTTATCAATTAATAAACAATTAACTCACCATACGGAAGCGGCCATCCCGAAATAATAAAGCAGAAAGAACACAGCCGTACATCCGGTACTTTCCAAGTCTCCCTTGACAACGTAACTGACGTCATTGTCTTTGGTGACGCAAGATACACTTCCGGTCGGTCCTCCACCGAGACGAACGAGAAATCCAACAGAATAGAGAAGATAACACAGGGAAATGAAAATGATTGGACGTTCTGGATATCTAAAAGTAACAGAACGATTAGGAACCAAGACTTGCATGGAAGGGTCTAATTTTTCGAGTCGATATTTAATGGATTTACACCCAACATTGTTACCCCTATTACCCCCTAATTGAGTACAAAAGATTTTACTGTATAAGACTTTATATACATTGCCGCAAACTCATTGAAATTATCCATAACCACTACGATGTCGATCTCAATGCAATATACTGTGAGTTTACCTGAAACGCTTTGAATCAATTAAGAACGTCCCAACCGTCAGGGCAGAAGAGACGAGGCACAGCAGAGAGCAAGTGAGCATCCAGAAATAAGCAAAAAATTTGTCAGATGAACTGAACAGTACGTCAGTGTCTGCGTCACAGAGCGGCAAACATTTTTCCATTCTGATGTAACAAAAACAGAAAAAGAATATGGTAAAATACACGAAAATCTGAGAGCTCTGAATGACGTCATATATTGACGTAATATATATTTTATACACTCGTTGTTATAGCGTCACAATATCATATAACCGATATTACAACCAATATAAAAAGAAATCTACTTACTTGACAACGTAATGAAATTTGTCAGGGTTGACGCATCGCTGGAGATTCCTATCATCATTCTGAAAGAAAGGAGGACTTCCTTGCTGGATGTTGTATCCCGTATCCAGCTCATCGTCATCCACATCTGGAAATTTAGGGATCCAGGAACTTTCAAGAGAGGATTCTACCTCCTGCTCAGCTTCCGGAAGATGTTCGAGCCAATCTCCATCTTCTTCCTCTCCCGTCACCACGTCTTCATGGTTTACGATCTCGGCGTCAAGATCTTCGCGGTTCACGGTCTCGGGTTCATGAACTTCGACCTCGTACTCTATGACCTCTGATCTCTCGGCATCGACCTTCGCCTCTTTTCCCCTCCTCTCGCCCCTTTTCTTCTTCTTGCCTCCTTGCTTGCGTTCCCCACGCGAAGTGTCTTTGTCTACGTCGATAGTGACGTCATCATCATCAGCCGGTTGCTTGACGTCATCGAGTGACGTAGGTTCAACGTTTACGTTATCTTCTGTTGGATAATAATTAATGTTTATTTATTTAATTAAGTTTCAGATGGAAATTAGCAGCAGGACAAGAACTGATGTAATAATGCTGTTCTATATCTTCCCTAACATTCGCATTGAATATTCGTATTGAGAGATTATGAATCAATAAGAAACGAATGAAATAGTTAATATTTCACTCATGGCCCTTCGCTCTTTCCAAAAAATTACTTACTCGGGTCGTCAGGGTGATCTGGGTGAAGGCATTTTCGGACTTTTTCGGTATGTTCCGGAAGAAGGGAACAATTAATAGTTTCAGGCCAATCGAACTGGAACAATCTCATCTTGGGCGTGCACCTGTCACGCACGTGTTCACACATAGCTCGACATGCTGGTATCGCTTCCGGTATCTGATCAACACAGAAGCAATTACGGTATTTTCTGATAATATAAAATGTTCTTCATGTTCTCGTGAGATGGTTTCAGTCACTGACAGGATGATGATGGACCCAAGAGGCTACTATAACCCTCGTAGAAGGTCCATCATCATCCTGTCAGTGACCTCGGTATTGCCGGTAACCCTATTCAACAGCTGAATTTTCATGTGACGTAATATATGACGTAGATAGACGTACATATGTGACGTGAGACATGACGTAGTTAGGCGCACATATGTGACGTGAGACATGACGTACCTGTGGAACGCAGAGAGGAAAATGCAACGAACACAGAAAAAATTTCAGTTGCTTCGAGCAGGATGACTCGATGAGAGGATCGAACTCATGGAATCTTAAGGATGCTTCCTCCTGATCATCATGACCGAGGATGTTCGGCATCATTGTGTGAGTGTATTTACCTAGGAGGAATAAAACGGTATTGAAGTAAGATTGTGAAATACATAAGTGAAGGATGAAAAGGTACAGTTGTATTTTTCATGTAGTTCCATAATTTCATAATAAAGTCACATTTTTAAAAATCAAAAAATTAGGGCCGAAGCCTCAGAAAAATAGGGTCCATTCACCAACCGCGTAATAAGCGTTATTCCGTGCTATATCTAACCGCGTTTCCGCGTGTCTACAATGTAATTTGTGATCATGAAGTTATTTTTATTTACCTTGACAAGCTGGTTCATTAATAACTTCACATCTCGGTACTCGATGATGAAAACTTAGCGATGATGATTTCAAAGGCAGCGATAACAGAAATAAGATCGGTAGCATCGATGACATCATGCCGGAGTTAAAGGTCCTTACTGCCGCCGTTATCAGACAGCGTGTCCCTTCTCAATGAACCGTAGAGAACCGTGAAGTGATATGTGAGATTTCCTACGATATCCGTGGAACTACTATTTCGTCATAATCAATTACTATATAACAATCTGTTAAACACGGAAAAAAATAAGATTAAACATGAAAATAAAATAAGACACCAACATTAAAAATAACACTCTTCCTTAAGCGCAGGGGTCCTCAAACTTCCAAATCTACGGGGTAGAACAGGGGTCACCAAACTATGGCTCGCGGGCCAGATCCGGACCGCCAAGCAGTTTTATCTGGCCCGCAAGGAGGTGATGTTTTATTTGAAAATGTCTTAGGGAGATTTGAATATTTGGTTTGCATCCACATATGCAGTTTTGTAGTCTGTGTAGTTACTTGTCAAATTTAGTTAAAATCAGTTCAATCATTTTGTATAGCGTTAAACCGGCAAAACCCATATTTACTTTCATTTATATAAATACAGAACTTCATATAAATATATAACGTTATATTGGGCCAAATGTGGCTCACGGGACGTAGTTTGAAAACTCAGCATAGCATAATAACGAAATAAATAGTTACTTTTGCAACGACACAGCAAATTCATATTATTCCTTTTACTTCACCTCAACTAAAATCAATCCTGCCTTGAGGCCTTATTACTCTTACTTTCTCATGCAATTACGTCACTTTACGAAATATTTATGAATGAAAGTGTAGGCGGATGTCTCATAAAAGGGCACCGAGCGTGGATGGCCACCTATGACGACGGCGATGGTATTATGAAGTCATACTGACAAGATCATTATAAAAACATACTACGAAAACAAATGGAGGCGAAATTGACTTTAATGTATTGTAATTGATCTAAATGTACAGTGATACCAGAGACAAGCGATATGTCCATATATGCAGGTTCCCAGTAATGGGGGATTGCCCTTAGCGTCGTAGATAGAGCTCATAGCTATAGAACTACAACTTCATATTTAGAATTAGAATTTCCTATTGCTTCACATTCACATCTCATCAACGTAATGCACCTCATAGTAAAATGTTTTACAGCTAAAATGCCGCCAAGGGCGGACTGCCCCCCTCACGAGTGACCACACCTCATCAGAGTTAAATTAAACATGACTGGAATTAATAAGCACGTCCAATGGAAAATGGCTGTAATCCCTTTTTCACCCACTGAATAAATTCTTCATAGAGGCTCTGTTTATGCATATGGCATGGGTAACATCGCCAGATACATCGTATTTCTAGGAAAAACGTGCTAGCATTACAATAACAATGCCTCTTATTCCAAGATTATATCTGACGCTAGATGAAGCTATTCAACTGGCTGACTGACTGACGTATCATAAACTGTATTAAATAATTTTTTCAATCATCCAATGACAATAACATTCGCGATCACTCTCGTTTGTAGCCATGCTCACAATGAGCCACTTCAAATATCAAGTTAATCCCGGTGCTAAATTCTGCTATGACGCCGCAAAGAATACAATCAACAGACTCAAGCTTAATTCTCACAATAAAAATTCAATTGAAAACAACAACAGGGAACTGATAATAAGAACTCGATTATCCGAAGTAAAATAAAGTAATTAAAGTATGAAATGTTGTTAAAAAAAGTTCTGATGCCCCCAGAAAATCCTGCTCTAATGACACTTATGTGGCCAGGCCAGATTCAGACCTTAGTGAATCGCTCAGCATAAAAATTTAATTCCATTACAAATAAAATATTAATGATAAACCGCATTTCTTCTAAAACAATATAAGTTAAGTTCCGAATGAGACGGCTGATTTTTTTTTTCTCGATTTTATCGTTACTGTTTTTCCCTGTGGGTGGTGGGCATAAAAAATTGGGGACCCCTGTGCTACATGATGTGTAACTGTGTAGCCTTTACCTCTGGCTCGTATCTCTACGATTGAATTATTGCTAGCCATATTACTAAGATACATAGATCTGTAACGCTAACATTTCTATCTCAGCTCTTGCTACGATAATCCCCTCATTTTGCCCGAATTTTTCACACTGTTCTACCTGAACTGCTCCCCTTTCTCGTACGCATATGGGTGTTGGGCATCATAAAGCTTGGGGTCCATATGCTAAGGATGTGCTCCCCTGGCTCGTACTAGTGCTTTGATAAGTAACAAGTGCTGAGCAATAGCCATTTTACTGAAACTGTATAGACCTGGAACAGTCGCATTGTTATTGCACAGAACTTGTCGACTCTTTTCATAAAATCTCTATGAAATCAATTACACATCGGGAACTAGTCGCATTCTGTTCGAATTTCGTATCCAGCCGTTTTTCTATGATTCGAAATTGGATTAAATTTGAGAGAATTTTCAAACTAATTCGATTTAAACCTTCACAAACGAAGAATTATTTAAATCTCTGTCGGGTAATTCAGTATAATCAATAATGCAGTTATTCCGGTGAAATAGCCGCAGTCAAAAAGAGAGAGAGATCGAGGCGGCAAAATGATGTGGAAATTGGAAAGAATGAAATGTTCTGTTGTGTAGTACCTCGCACTGCGTCAATAACTGGCCCCCCTGCCCCCTGCCAGAACACTCCCCCTCCCCTCTCCCCAATAAAAAAAGGAATTCAAAAAAATAAAGGCACCACAACACTCCAATTTATATCACTATGATCTATATTAAAAAATGAAAATTGTAGTCAATGTCATTCTAACAGTCAATAAAACTTATCGCGTTTCCATCTTATCTTTTTATTAAGCAAGACCGAAAGTAAGTTCCGATTGATTGACGATAATACCTCAATGAGCGTTGAAAAAGGCGCGCATATTTATAATCCTATTGTGACCAAACAATCTCGGTTCTCGGATTAATTTTTAAACCGAAGCAGGAATTATAATCCTGTAATGAACGATCGATTCAAATTTGAATTTGAAAAAATATTCTGGGAAGAAATCAACTGTTGTTTCCCGACGTCAACTGATATGAACATGTGCCAAGCCAGTGGTTCTCAAACTTTTATGGTCCATGGCCCCCCTACCGAGGCTCGAGGCCCCCCTACAGAGACCCCATGGCCCCCTTACAGAAGCGCCTTAGCCCCCCTAACCCTATGTTCTCAGTAATCTTCGCATTGCTGTGTCTAAGACGCAGCCGAAGAACCACTGTGCTAAGCAGTGTCCAACACAAAAATTTCAAACGAGGATAAGGCTAGCATATTTTATTAGTTTATACCCCGGGGTATAATGCGCATACAGCCCAGAATATCCCAGCCTAGTTCAAATAAGTTGTATTTATAGCTCACAATAGATATCTATCTCTTGTCCAGATTATAAAAAGTGTATTCTGGGCTAGAAATACCGACTTATTTAAGAAAAACACAAGGAGGGTATATTTTAGAGTCTCTAGACTAGAAGCGGGCGTATACTCTACAGTCTACAGGAGAATAGAAACATGAATAGAAACATGTAACAGAGAATGGGGCCCCCTCCCCTTAAAATTGCGGCCCTCTACAGAATTTAGGTTCATAATTTGGCCCTGGGTGCTGAAAAAGGTTGAAGAACCACTGCTCTAGAGACTAACTTGCTTTAACCCTGGGTATACTCTGGGAAGGGATATATTCTGAACTGTTACACCAGGTAAAGAAAATGCTAAACAAATGTCTTATTAATGCATAGTATAATTTTCTCCATCTGTGTCGCCATATCAAATGAAAGACTTCTAAAACCCAATATCATTATCCATCAAATTTAAACACAGAAATCGCCTTGAGTGCAAACAGCTACAAACGATATTAAGTTACAGGAAATGTCTCGAGTTTCGAGTTTTCAATGTTTTTTTGATCGTGCGTTAAACCATGCAAACGAATAAGTATCTTACACCTGAACGCTAAATATTTCGGAGGCTGGAAAACGTGGTCTTAATATTGCACCTAATTTACTGATGGTACTGATGCCCTAGGCATGGCAGGTATGGTACGTACCCAGGGTATGGTCGGATTTATAAGGGGGCAAAGGGAGAGGGGGAGAGGGGAAGGGTGGATGCCTAAGACGAGGAACTATAAGACTGTACTAAAAATGTAGAGATTGAAGATGGAAAAATTAAAAAATCAAAAAAATGTAATTCGAAGATATAAAGGCATTACAACACTTCATATCTTATCTGATCACCAGTAATTTATATCACTATTGTCTACATCACAAAGTGAAAATTGTAGTCAAAGTTATTCTTATAGCATAAGCCTAAGCATGAGCATGAAACGATAGCATAATGCAGCAGACAGACAGTCTATTACCAGTACTTAATAATTAATGTGACGTTATCGAGCTATACGACATCGAGGTAACGAGGTTTCACTCTGAAGAATATTTTGACTAACTATCTTTAAGAGTTCAGACACTATATGGATTTCCTATCTCGCCTTTTCATCGTTCTAAATCCACAATCAACTTTGCATTGCTGAATCTCACTATCAGTCAACTACTAGCTCTGGCTACTAGCTAGTTCTCCCATTTTGCTCGGTAAACAAACAAATTCCTATTAGACGTAGAAAGTATCTAATCACATATGTTGGTTACGACTATCGGTATGCCGTTTCCCTACCCAAAATTTATGAGATGCACGAGCTTATTTCCAAGGACAAAGGACTGCTGAAGCAGAGTCCTTCTGATGAAAAATATTATAAGTGATTTGATCTCTCTCGCTTGAAGGAAACTATTTTTCAAAGATTTTTGATTATATTTTTCTAGTAAGATGTTTTTCCGCACGTGCTTATTTTCAGGCAGATGGTAGCCTTGTATATAGAGCTGTACCTAGCAGAGACACCGTACCTTGCCTTGGTGCAGAGTCTTTTTGCTATACAGTAGATTCCTGTTAAGCTGAATTTGACTGTAATTTGAAATGACTTTACCTTCATATAATCCCTTCATCAATCCTGCATAACTGTATCTCACAGTATCAGTCTATCTGCTAGTTCTCCCATTTGACCGGTAAACCTCATTTAACGAACCCCGGAACTGTATAGTACATACATATAATTGGAGTGATATGCCGAGTCCTCTCGAATTCGCGGTAATCGAAGTACCGGTCCACTTCATAAAATACCTTGACTATCTATCTGTGATGCAGTGGTATGACACAGACACAGACACAGACAGCGGTTTTCAATCCCCGAGACCGCGGACTCATTTGGGTCCTCGAAAAGATTTAAGTGATTCCGCAAGCACTATTCAAATTGCGTAATCGCATCAAACTTCAACCGGAGAATGATATTCGATGTGGTTTGATAACCATTGCTCTGAATGTCGACAAACTTGTGAAACAAGTTCAAGGGCGAGGCTCAAATTTAGATTTTGCATACGTGCGCTTCAAGATGTGCCCCCCAAGCTTCGATATTTAATTGGATAAGGATTATACCGGTCCCCTCTATAAAATACCTTTCCTGACTATCTGCAACACATTGGTTTAACACTATATAGATTTCCTATCTCGCGTATTCGTCGTTCTAATTCCCTTCACCGACTCTGCATAGCTGAACTACAGTATTTGTCTATCTGCTTACTCTTCTCGTCATTGATTTCAACAACGGCGTGTCGCGTTAATGTATTCTCTTTCGTCATTTCAATAGAAAATTTCGTAAAACAACAAAAATAATACGAATCGGTCTCAGATTTTGTGTCCGCCAAGAAATATAATCTGATGTGTTCGAATACGTTCTTTCTGTCATCAACAAAAGGTCTCAACTTCAATCGCGCGATGCCGACAAATACAAACTCCGCGTTTAAACTAACATACACAGAACGATCTTTATCGTTGGTTCCAGACTTTGGCGTTAGATCTCAACTGGTCAAGGTGATATCGGCATTATATATATAGTGAGGCAAACTATATATTTTATTGGTTGTGGTACTTCATAATCTCCATAAGATGAGGTGTATGAATAATTATTTGTAGTTTATAATGTACAGTACTGTCTCAGATGATAAGTGATGTGTAACTATAGTATCTTGCCCTTTCCTGCCTCTTCACGCGCCTGCGCAGTCTGACTCCACATCTGTATAACTGATTAGACATTATTTTATTACCTAAGTTTATCATGGAAGCCAATTTTATGACCGAAACCCAACTGCAGTTAATCACTTTCTACTACTGAGATAACCGGTGCTTATTGCTACATAGTCAGTGATAGAAGGAATCTAAACAGCGCTAGGCGACATATTATATCCGTTGTTACATGTGTCTAGGTCTAGGAAATTATGCATTTTAATTTCTGATGGCTCCTCTGAATTTAACAGAAAGTTAGTGTCAGTGGCGTAAAGGGCGCGCGCCATACGTTTCCAGAAATATTATACATTATCTAATATACCACCAGCCAAGACTCAGCAGTAATAGGACTCAACTGATTCTAAGTTATACCGTGATTACCTTATTTCCCTCTCCTATTTCACATCTAAACAAGCTGTCTAGCTTGCTTTAGCTAGTTACCACTGTAATGATTATATTACGCGTGCCTTCACTTATTTTATACATTTCCAATCATTAAATAGGAAAGATAACAACTGCAATCAGCACGAAAAATATCGCCTCAATATAATTAGTAGTAGCGCGCGCTGGTCATCAGGCATTGTTGTTGTTGCTGTGACCAAATAATTGATGTCAATTGAACGTTCATTGTCTCGAGATAATAGCTGAAGAAGATTAATATTTTGAATGATGCTATATCTTGCAAATATCAATTTAACGGCTAATTAAGCTCGAAGATTATCAGAACATGAAACAATTTGTTAATACCACACTTAATGCTTATACGAGGAACAATAATTAATGTTTTCTGGTTACGCTGTCGCTTACACAATAACAGAATATCCTTTTTCTATACTTTTCCTGCTATCTGAAGAACTATCAATATACCTTGCTTTGACTAACGTCTTACTCTGCGACTGATCTGGCTCAAACTAATGTACATGATCTCACCATACGCTGTGATGCAATGATACTCTTTACCGCTAGCTTGCGGATATAAATTTATTGCCTATTCAAAGATATTATGAGAGAATGGCTCAGTGGTTACAAAGACCGTCTCCCGAACAACAGGTTATGGGTTCAAACCTCGCCAGAGACATATCCGTGTCCCCAAACCCATACTCGAACCAGCTGTTAAATAGGACACCGATAATGACAGGACCACGACATGGATAATGGTGACCTTCGATCAGTAACCTACTGGGTTCATCATCATCATCCCATCATACCACCATCTAGATTCTAGAGAATGTAATGCAATTATCAATACATAGTATAAGACTTGAAGCTCAAAATACTCCAATAAATCCCATGAGAGTCTGTATATATATATAAGCCAGCCATACATGGTTACCTGCACAGATATATTCAGCTATGTAACAAGTTATATAAAGCATACGACCATCTAGAGAATGNTACATGTCCAGTCAGGGACTCGAAAGTAGTGAAAATTTTCAAAGTGGTTCGAGTCAGGTTCAGACGAATTTGAAACAGTAATATATTTGTTATTGTGAACAGCAACAACTCAATATGAATTTATTAGTGATAATATTTGCGTCGGTTTGTTTCGCTGCATCGCTACAACGCACCGGGGTCGACGCAAATCCTTCGTACCAAGCAATGCAACTTGCTATTAATCAATTCTGCAATGCAAGAGACCCGAGCGCAGAAAACCAGCAACAAGTCGTTGAAGGAAGAAGGGGAAAAGCAGGACCCCGGGGTCCACCTGGCAAAGTCAATTATACTTTGGTTGATGAAAATATAAAGGAGAGATATCAAGGTAAGTTATCTATATATGTACGAGTGATTTGCATTCTGATTGGATGCAGGAATAAGAGAATGTTTGCTGGTATAGCAAATCACAAAATGACATTAGTAGTTGTAGTACAGCGCTTTAGATACACCCGAAGAACGTAGATTATCATAATAACTAAAGTATAGTTGTAGTATCTTTGTTACCAGTGATGCGTCTATGTTATATTGTTATTTAACAATGTTGTTTTTACAATGATCTTACAAGCAAGCATTAAAAGTCACAATCTTATTATAAGAACGAGTTATCAAGTTTTACTCATTACCAAGTCGCTCAATGGACAGAAATTCACTGCAGCACAATGCAGTAATTTATTAACCTTTAGCGAATCTCGTTTTCAGCCTTTGAACAGAGATTTGAAACGGAAATCGAGCGGAAATTCGAAACATTCTCAATAAAGAGTGAGAGACAAATTGAAATGCACTCAACCGAGATCAAACTACTCAAGAACAAGATAACAGAACTTGAATCAAGATGGGAGAAACGTAAAAAATTATCTTTCCTTCACACAATGTACTCTATACGTACTAAATAACAATTCAAATATATTTCTCAGGATTTCCTTCAACCGGATGTGAAGAAGTAAGCAAATACGGGGCTTTATCCTGGAACGGAACTGGAGGAATTTTCAACATTTATCCGGATAATCCACAACAAAGCATCGAGGTTTATTGTGACCTAACAAGTGACGGAGGTGGTTGGACAGTAAGTTGAATTTTTCACCTTCGGTTTTCATCAACTGGTGGAAATGCTAACCAGGATATTTTAAACCAGGTTTTCCAAAGACGAATGGACGGCTCTGTCGATTTTCATAGAGTATGGAACGAGTATGTTAATGGGTTCGGAGAAAAAGACAAAGAATTT
>QXVX01011171.1:0-54100 GCA_013436065.1 Halocynthia aurantium | reverse complement strand
GAGAAGCGAGTAAGTATATTAAATTGCAAATTGAAATACTGGTTTACTGAGTTGATGGTATCATATGTACTGGAACACTCAGAATTCTCGATCAATATTCCTACATTAATGTTGCAATGCTTGAAATCAAGTCAATGTGGTTTTACCTAGGCCTAATCCAAGTATGTATTTGAGTTACTTTATTACAACACTGACCAATGAAATTAGGTTTAAACGATCGAATCCAATATGAATTTTCTTGATTTCCTTCACCAGGCGTTACTGCAAGATCATTTCTTAAGAAACCAGAAAGATCCAGAAGCGAGATCGCTTGGAAAATAATGGAATCTAACTCGAAGAGTTAATACGCGACTGTACAACAAAACCTTGTATATAATAACTTTTTCGAACCAACATAAATAAATAGGCTTACAAATTAACATCCATTCAGTACAATACTGTATGATTACCTATGTTTACACGTCCTCCATTTAATCATTTCCTATATCGATGTTGGAACCAAATCTCATCTGTCCAATCCGGATTTCGAGAATCGTTGGGGGAAGTGAGATGATACCGATTCACCCCGTGATACAGCATTCCATATCACCTAATTGCTGTTTTGATAAAGAAACGATGGAAAATTTGCAACGAACATGTTTGAAATCAGTTTCATTTAGATATTAAACCAAGCGGATAACGCATACATTTTTTTGACAGTTGGATGGAAATGATACTGCATTACGTTGGAGGTATATAGAAATACAGTATAAGATTAATATGTCTGTTGTGAATAGCGCAACTGGTTTGGAAACGTTACATTCGATAGGCGGCTAATGGAAGGCAGTGCCGGATTTTAGACTTGACTGATTTTTATCTATTTCTTAAGTACTGTTTTATCGTTCTATTCTGAATTATGGGAATGATCAAAGTACAAAACATGCCATTTCCTATCCATGTGTAACAACGAATTTGATTTATCGCATAACGCTGTTTAGATCCATTTTTACAGTGCCTATGTATCATTAAGCACTGGTAATTATAGTTGTAGAAAATGTTAAACTGCAGCTAGGTTTTGGCAATAAATTTTCTTCCATACTAAACTAGCAAATTCGAAATGAAGTCCTATCAGTCGCATAGAAATGGACTTAGATGTCGCAGGCAAAAAAGAATGATAACATGAATGTCTTGATAGCCATCATTGGTGTTAAACAAACAAAATAAGCTTTCTCTCCAGTTCACGTCAGCTCATTGACCGAAATTCAATCTAGAAATAAGATTTTTTTCCGCCTTCCACCTGCCGAAAGCATATGTTACGTCAAGGTTTACTGAGTCGATACCAGTTGTTGATTTGTGGGTTGCCATAGCTAGCAAATACAATACCGTACTACCACGATACTAATGCTTCTTATCTACCATGTTAAGATTGTCAAATAGAATTTAGTAAAGTACTAATCAAATTATTTAAAGGTTTCTCGCTTTGTGCCGAGACTTCCGACGGACATGGGAATCAAAGCTGCTTTTGAGAGATTTAGGCAATCAAACAAATTAGCTGTAGGACTGGTATATGCCACGTTGTTGATAGACAACATGCTGTTGACAGTAATTGGTGCGTACAGAAATTAAATGTAACAGTTTGTTTGAAACGGAAGGAACTTGCTGAAATCTATTCTTTCAGTTCCCATACTGCCTGAATACCTGCTTGAACTAAAGGAGATGCAAAGCAATGACGAGAATGTAATGGATAGTACAGTTGCACCCACGAGACATATCTTGACAACAACGATTGGTACCTTAGATATTTTGCTTGTCTATTCATCTTCTGACTTATTGTGTCCTTTTTATGTATGTTACCGTGATTTATAGATAATTTATTATGCCTATAATGCTTCTTCACTCGGTCTACTATACTGCGTAGTATTTAGCTTCTATAAGTAATTATATTTCACCACTGTATCAACTGTTTCTTTACCATTGGCAGATATGAATACTACATCCATAAATTCGACGACGAATAGTGCTAAATGCGTATCATCTGGAAAGAATGAAAATCTATATGTTTCATTACTGATAGCTTCCAAACCATTTGTTCAAATCATAGCGAACGTGGCTGTGGGACCTATCAGTGATAGAATTGGCTTTGATGTACCGATGTTCACTGGTTACGTTATCCTGATTGCTTCATCGTTGAGTAAGTTGATATATACAGTATTATGATACAGTATATGAACTTGGACAAGCTAAGTTGCTCTTAAAATATAAAGTGAACGTAAAGTTTTCAGGTCTGATTTGGCAAGGTCTCATAATTTGCTGCTGTCGGCTGTAGTATATCTGTTCTAATACTGTCTACCTCTATTTCTTTTACAGTGTTACGATGTTTTACTTTTTCTTGTATTATATTACTGTCGTACTTTGTAATAGTTTTCGCATTTGGACACCATTATGGCGTGTTATTTTTCGCTCGCGCTCTGCAAGGCATCGGTTCCGCATGTGCCTCGACCGCAGGAATGGCAATGCTCGCTCAACGATTTACAGACGATGCGGAAAGGGGGAGAATGATGGGAATTGCATTAGGAGGACTGGCAATGGGAGTTCTGAGTGAGTGAATGAATACACACCGAGTTTAGAATTTCTCAATTAATATCATTTCGTTTTACGCTTTAAAAAAAATAATGTAATGAATGGAATTCATCTTTAATGGTAATTAAGAGGTTAAACGAGGGTGAGGGCGAGGGTGCTGCAAGTTATTGACCTGGGGTACGTGAACCGCCAGAGTTTCTAGGCGCCGGTTTATTGAAGTTAGAATTGATCGGTCCCGGGTTACTGGTCTCTAAATGCTCAAATGAACTTCTAATAATCCAATCACGCTGGAATTAGCACATTTAAGACGTAATTCATATACCAACATTCCCTGAAAACATTGGGTCGATTTATGTAGGTTATTTCCGAAAAAATCGATTTCGAAAGTAGAATACCTATTTCGGGTCGGCCGTAACTACTAACCCCGCGTTGAACAACTCTTAATAACTCGCGGATCATTTGCCGTTCTACTATATATGACACACCAATGAATGTTGAATTTCATAAAGAATCTATACATATGAGCCTCATATACACAGCAAACTATCGGGAGCCGTTATCTCCTTTTTAAGTCATTGAACACCTAGCTATTTAATCTCAACTTAAAAAAGGATAACGGCTCCTGTTAGTTTGCTGTGAATATCAGGACTATATGTAAAGATTCGTTATGAAATTCTGCATTCATTGGTGTGTCGTATATAGTAGGACGGCAAATGGTCCGGAAGTTTTTGAGGGTTGTTCAACGCGGGGTCACTTGTTACGGCCGACCCGAAATAGGGATTCGAGTTTCGAAATAGATTTTTTCGGGGTTAACCTGAATCAATTGACCCAATTTTTTCAGGGAATGTTCGTTTACGTATAAAATCTCATATGTGCTAATTTTAGCGTGATTGGAATATTAGAAGTTCATTCATAAAAGTTGATTGTACTTTTCCATCTAGCGGTTGCAAGTTTTCAGTTCACTCAACGGTTATGAATGATCCAACAGAGACATCTAGCGGGTGAAAATTTTGAAGGTGAAGGTGAAGTAAACATTTCCAACCGCTAGATGGCACTGTTAGATCATTTATAAACGTTAAGTGAAGTAAAAACTTCCAACCGCTAGATGGCAAAGTACAATCAACGCTTGTTAATGAACTTCTAATGATTGACGGCGGCTAGAAACGGCTCACGTACCCCAGGTAAGTTATTGGGGAATTACATTCAATCTTTGATGGTAGTAAGTTTCTTGCAGGTAAACTTAAAGCCTATAACGTGTTTCACTTAATTTAATCGTACTAGTCATTGCTTAACGATGTTTCGCTGTTCATGGACGATTTTCATTTAGTCGGGCCACCGTTCGGCAGCATCGCGTACCAATTGTCCGGGAAGGAAACACCATTTTTGGTGCTTGCAGGTGGCGCTTTTGTCGTGGGATTGTTGCAGTTTTCAACTCGTCAACTGAGCATAAAATTAACGGAGCATGTATGAATCATTTACGAATATTTTACTGTTTACATTCTTCCTGATTATTGCAGACGTGAACTATCTACAGTTTGGTACATAGCAGCAGTTAATTCTGCTTATTGCAGCTTCCAATTACGGTTAATATTGGTTGCCTTATTGCATTTCAGGATAATCTCGGCTTTTCGATCTTGGGCTTGCTCAAGGATCCCTATATATTGTTGGCGGCATTTGGACTCATGCTGGGTAATACGGCCATTGGAGTTATGGAAGCAGGCATGCCAATATGGATGATGAATACAATGTGTGCATCGAAATGGATGCTAGGTTGGAATTGAAATAATGTAGGCTTCTCATGAGCTGAAATTTTTCGCAGTTACCAATAAATATATGGCAAAATTATCACGATAAATACCTGGACTGTCCCAAAATAGTCGATTTAAATTCCTAAATTTATGAATCCATCGACTCCGAATTGCAATCAAAATTAGTACTGTATATGCCGTACCAGTCCAGTCTGAATCGCAAAACAAAATAACGGCTGTTTCTCGACTTAATCACCATGTGACTTGCCAAATAAACCTTTTTAACCTTTCCAGGAGTGGCATTTATACCTGCAAGTGCGAGCTATTTGCTTTCAACATTCTGTTTTGGCTGGTTTGGTCACCGCATCGGTCGCTGGATAGTCAGTTTCTCCTCGTTCTACGTAACTGCTGTTGGCTGCTTGACTTTACCACTTTGCAGAAAGTATGTATAAATCGTACCATTGATCAAAAGTGTTGAAAAATCCACTGAATGTTACATAAATATGGGAATACCGTTTTATGACTACAGTATTTGAGCTCAAGCAAGGTGTAGTTTTATTCCTGTTTACATACAGTATAAGAATTTTGTTCATCTTCATCGGCCTTTTCATTATTTACTGTAGAATATTGCACGCTAGAGATTATTGGGATGGGAATACTGACCATACCGATCATTTTCATGCTAACTCTACAACTTTGGTTTTATATCTTAACCCTGAATTGTCTCAATCTCATTTTATCGCTATCTGCAGCCTATACGAAATCATTGGACCAGGTTTTTTGATGGGAATTGGCGTCGGTATGTCGGACACTTCCCTCATTCCGATCCTGGGGTATCTGGTGGATACGAGACATATTCCATTATACGGAAGCATTTACGCCATAGCGGACACTGCCTTCTGTGTAGCGTTTATACTCGGTAAGACAATATCTTCCGTGTTATTCATGAGTAAAGTTATTATTATTAATTCTGATAATTGTTGGATTTCAGGCCCGCTTCTAGCTGGCACCCTCATTCATTTGATAGGATTTGGTTGGCTCATGATAACTGTCGCCATTGCATATTGCACTTTTGCCCCGTTTATTTGCTTCCTTCGAAATCCGAAGCCAATTCCCGCAGAGAAACGAGTGAGTATTATTGATTGCAAATTGAACTACCGTACTGTTTTTCTCTACAACAACAAACAGCAACGATTCTTTAATTTTTGTACATTCGGTAACGAAACTACAGTACTTCGGGACTCGGGATTTTTTTTCTTAATTTTTCACCATATGTTTTAAATCATTGCTGTTGTTGTATACAAAGTAGGGATCAGTGAAAGTGTGTATGACTCGACTTTGGTTACTTCATCACAACACTGATCTATGAACATTATTTCGAAAGAATAATATCAATACCCATTTTTCTATTTCTTAACTCAGGCCATACTGCAAGATTATTTGTTGAGAAGTCAGTTGGACCCCGAGGCAAGATCACTTGGAAGAATAGTGGAATCGAACTCAGATGAGTGAATTCAAAGAGTTTATACCCGCCGCTACAGTTATAATGAAACCCTATAGCTAACCGGTCTAATATTTGTAGCATTTTACTTTCAGCAGAACTACTTTTAACCAAATTCATGAAATATTGCTGAAACATTTGTCCATCGCAGTGGACTTTTGTTTGTTTGGGTTCTGGAGAAATTGTCACTAGAAGATATATTGCAAGTATTTTTGGGAGTAATAATCGTTCTGCTGAATATTTGTAACGTGTAGAGTCCCTAACCATGGACGGGCGACCTCGACCTAGTAGTTGTGACTCGAATTCCACTGTTATTTCAATAAGGTCTTTGCAGAATGTTGGCATATATGTGGTTGTGTTATCGTCTAACAATTTGAATATAAACTCAACTATATTGTATTAGTTCCTCATAGATATTTTTTTGGAGATTTGTTGAATAAAACCAGCTTAATAAGCAGATTTACATTCAAGCAACCCTGTAATGATCCTAGGTACCTTAGATACGAAGTGCCGTCAACACAAATTGCAGTCAAGAGATAACCCTGGTATAAATATACTTTCCAGAATATATTCTATTCTATCTTCATAAATAAACTCTACCCTCAACGATTATTGTAGTTCAAGGAATACTACTACACCTTCAGGCAATGTGTTTATTCAAGATTCATTTCAGGTGAAAAAGATAAATAGTAGTGCTATAGGCTGTAATCGGTTTAGTTCAGTATCTCCGCATACTCATTATATTACAATGTGTATTTCAAGTGCAATGTTGTACGAAAAGAATCCGATCATAGTCATGCTTCTTTGAAAAGGTCACGAGACACTAGCAACCTCATTACTTCGTTGGTCCCTTCCAATATTTGATTCACGCGAACGTCACGAACATATTGTTGTACTGGGTAGTCTCTCAAGTATCCGTAACCTCCAAACATCTGTAGAGCGTCGTTGCAAACCTAATTAAAAATACCTTTTAATACAACTAATTTACCTCTTCTACCTCCTTCAGAAGATAAAGGTAAATTCTACCTCGAAACAGTTGTCTGTTGCATGCAGTTTAGCCATAGCACAGAGTGATGGTGCACTCGGTAATCCTGCGTCCAAAGACCTAGCGGCCTCTCTTACAATTAGACGTGAGGACACTAATTTTGTGGCCATTTCTGCCATTTTGAACTGAATGTACTGAAAATGCAAATTGCTATTATAATGCTTCTGTTAACCAGTTCTGTGCCTATTTGAACTGGGACAGTTTTGTGCCTAATTGAATGATCAGATGGTAGGAAATATACCTGGTTGCTTGCTAGTGTTTTTCCGAATGCCTCCCTTACTTCGAGATGCTCCTTTGCAGCGAGTATGGAAGAGTATGCACCACCCAAAGACGTGGAAGCTGCAGAGAGTGTGTAAATAAAAGGGCTTTCAAAGTAACATTCATTCAATATTATATTTACCTATGTTTATGCGTCCTCCATTTAATCCTTGCATAGCTATGTTGAAACCGAAGCCCTCAGGTCCGATCATGTTTGCCTCTGGTACTGCGCAATCCTCAAATGTAATTACTCTGGTAGGATGACTGTTCCATCCTAGCTGTTGGTACATATGTAATTTCTATTTATGAATCCCACATATTGATGATGCTTATCACTGTTATCATTACCTTCTTCTCACAATTTCCGAAACTGAAACCTGATGTTCCTTTTTCGATAGCAAAGCAAGAGACCCCGCCCGCTCTTCCTGGAGCTGTTCTGCACATGACAAGGTACAAATCTGTGCTGCCAGCGCCGCTGATAAAAGACTAAGGTAATAAGAAAAAATAGATAAATTGTCGATAGCTAATGTTCATGTTACCCAGTGCTCAAAGTGGGGCAGGATGCGATTAGAGAACACCTCGAGTTCAACCAAAGAACTTCATTATTCAGTAGTGTTGTGTGAATGAATTTTGATGGTACATTTTTTTGAAAACCACCACAAAAGATCTTTTCATTTTCAGTAGTATTAAAGCTAAAATTACTCATTACCTTCGATCCATTAATAATGTAGTGATCGCCCTTTTTCTTTGCAGTTGTTATTAGAGCAGCAGCATCACTACCAGATCCTGGATGGTTTTGAATAAGTTATTTGAAAACCTAACCGTGGTATATGATGTCAGGTCAACAAAAGCTTGGTATGTACTATTGCCCAATTCTAAGTTACCATGAATCCCTCAAAAAAATGTGTTCAGGTTTACCTGAAAATTACATTATTTCGATGGGATCATGATGGATTATAACCAGAAATTAGACAGCGATATTATGTAATATAATATTTATGCATCCCAAAGTTTTTGATATACAATTAATTCGTACATGCTGTGTTACTTGCAGAGGTCAGGCCGAAAGTTATGACAACTTATCGCTCCTATCTCTATTCTTATCTGTGATTGGCTAGGAACATGGGTGTGACATACAGTCATCTGGTATTTGAGTTGTTACCTAATATAAAATCAGGAATATAAGTTTCCTTCCCTTTTTGTATGCATACATACCAGGTTCTGTTAGACAATAGGACGAAAGTTTTTCCATGGATGTTAGTGCTGGCATAAACCTTGCCTTCTGCTCATCATTACCAAACGTATCAATCATCCATGCAACCATGCTAGAAAGTGTACATACATTTATTTTTCCCGAGCTGTTTGCAAATCCGAATTACAATCAGATCTTTGCATGCTATATATCATTTAACTGACTTGTGAATACTTAGGTAGGCGGTTGTTGGAACACATCCACTTGATAACGCCTCAAAAATAATCGATGTATCCAGACGAGTCAGCCCCATGCCCCCAGACTCAGGACTGCAGTACAAGGCACCGAATCCCAGAGTCGCAGATTTTTTTATGACGTCGATAGGAAAAATGCACTGTTTGATAGAGTAGAACTCACGTAACCAATAAATTGAATACAACATTGATAGAAATGTAAGGTAAGCCACCTCCTCATCCCATTTCTGCATATTGGGGGCTAGTTCATTTTCAGCAAAGTTTATGGCAAGCTCTTGATATTCTTTTTGTTCATCGGTCAATCCGATCGCAGCTGTGATCAATAATTGAACAGGATAAAAACATTATAGTTAATAACACAACTGTTTACTTTTCTCTAGCTTTGTGATAGTAGCCCATGGTTGACAAGATACGTACGGTTTATACATGTCGAGAGTGATGCTTTAGATTGATAAATATGTACTTTCGGTTTAATTTCAGTGCGACATATTCTCCTCGCACTTGCAAGCGATGGACGAAGAAATTTTCTTAAACTTAGCATTGTAAATTAGGAATAAAAATTTCCACTAATGTAAGAAATGTAAATAACAATGTCAATATGTGAGAAATGAATTGAAGTTAAGTAGTTTTTGACATGTGTCAGTCAGGTCTAATGTCTCACTCATATTTAATGAACTTGAGGTTAAAATAAGGTACTGTACTCGGAAAAATAATTTAAAATTTTTTCACGACCACCTAAAAATTCACATATTGGTAATAGATATTTGCAAAATCCTATAGTAACCTTCGTCTGCTATTGTTTATGGAGTAATGTTAAATTTATATATTTCAATGTAGGGAAGAAGATGGAATCGAACCCGCGACCTACGGCGCCTGAAAATCTTGCTTCTCTATCTTCTGGTCGACAAAACAACCACTTCAACACAACTACTACTAACTCTTTAATTATATGTAATTATGTGCTCTGTAATTGTGATTATTACTGAACACTCTTGATTATTATGAGACGAAACTAACTCACTGATTAACGTGTTTACGACATGATTTGCTCACGGTGAGAGTAAAACGATGAGTTAAACACAAACTCTGACCTCTGTCATGCTTCAATGAATAAACACATGTGTTTCATTTTCGATGTGCAAGTTGGTAGCGCAGCAGGGTTAAATTTCCTGTTGTCTAATCACTCTTATGTACCACATATTTACGCAGAACTGGAGTAAATGTGACCCTCTCCGTTAAAAATTAAGAAAAATAGTAATTTAAAGGATTTTAAATGAAAGTAACTTATCTGTGAAGTTTTTCGATATTATCATCGTAGGGAAAGCTTCCTTTCACTTCACTTTATCTTTATCTTTTCCAGATAATACACAATATGGGGAGATTAGGAAAGCTTAAGAGTGGTAGTAAAAGTAAACTGAATCAATGGAAAAAAGGCCAAAGCAGCTCTTCCAATCCACAGTCAAAAACATACAGAGAAAAGGCTCGTGGTAAATTTTTTCAAATGCAGCCAACATCGAGATCTAATAAAGGACTGACCCTAGAAGCTGTGAAGATACACGATGAGATCCACGATACACAAGCGAGGTAATGTAGAAAGTACTGTTGTTACATTTTACTGTTTTGTTGGAAGGCAGTAATGCCGATTTTATTATCGTCTTGTGATATTGTGTGAAAAGGTTCAAGCTTATTGCTAAAAATTGCTCCACTATCCCATTTTTGAGTGGATACTCAAACTGTGCCTTAAAGGCCTACCTGGGCAGTGCAGGGTTTCTCTTCTAGTTAAATCTGAACAAGAGTTCATTGGGTACACATATTCTACTAATTCATATCTTAGGGGTCAATTTCTGGCATTGTATGGCCGGCAACTGTTTTCAAGCATCTTCTGTGTTCCAGTAATGGCCAGGTATCAGGGTTGCTGGATTAGAGAGGTTCAGCCTACACTAGATAACTTTATATATAATGTATTTTTGAGTAAATTATTTCATATGGTTGTCATATTTCTACATATTATTCTTGCAGTCCAATGTCATATATGGAGGACAATGCCAGTGAGGGAGGTCAAACATTTGCGACCTTTCTCAGCGGGATATCCGACTGCGACAATGTGACTTTCAAAAAGATCAAAAGATACTGGGAAAATAACTCTGCTAAACATAAAGAGGTTAGTAATAGTTTATAGCGAAATGGGACTGAATTTATATATAGGGACTTTGAATTTTACATGAACTGACATTTCAATAATGAACACCAGTATTGTTCTCATGAACATGAGAGATTGTACAATTGTTATCATGTAATCGTGTATGCACATTTATTAGCACTTCATAGCACAAAATATTACCTCCAGTGGTGTAGTGGTAAAAAAATGATTTCTGGTTCATCCAATGATTTCTGATTATATATTCCAATGCGCTTTTAGGTTTGTGCCGTCCTCGCAGCAATTACAGAAGTTATTCGTCAAAACAACGGCTTGGAATCGGACACAGCATACTTTGCTACGCTCATAACTGCCCTGGGAACAGTCGAATCAACGGATTCCCTTGCAGCTATTGCCTATCTACTGTCTCTGACGTGCAAAAGGTGGTCATATAAGACATATTATACATATATTACCGTGTACGATTTTGAGAAGGAGGTGCCTCTGCAAATCTATTCGTTGAAGTAGTGGTTACAACACAATCACATATAATTTGAATTCCTATTACATATTCTTTTTGCTTTGTGATGTTTGTGGTAATTGTTGCAGGAATATTTGTATCCTGTTATACAATAGCCAACTACCCTTATACCTAATCCATTATTTACTTATTTTTATGGTGATGTGTAGATGATTCTTACTAAGACAGCATTAGTACTTTTCCGTGCAAATTACCTTGAATATTTATATATATATTATATAATGTTTAAATGCCACAATGTGTGTCTGTTCATGGACAAATTTCCGTATATATAACGCAGTAACAAATCATATTTTAGAGTTCCTGAAGCAGTGCTCAGGTCAAAGTTCTCTGAGGTCTCAAAACTACTGGTTGATACCTTGATGCAATCAAGCAAGCTAGATGGAAGCCCAACTGCTTTAATTCGCTCTCTACTCATGTGTTTAGCCACTATATTGCAGAAACAAGTACCTCACTTTATGTTATCTGTTAATATTGGTAATTAGTTATATTGGTTATTGGTTAATTTTATATGTATATATATATATATATCCAAAGTTTCATACCATATAGATATTACTGTGTCCTAAAGTGATTTCAATAAAAGGACTCTACTAATATTACTATTTTAATGTACATCTTGATGATATTTTAGGATTTGCAGACTTGGTCAGATGCATCAACAATGAATGTTTACCAGACGTTGCTGTCGTTTTCTGTTTACACAAAGCCTAAGGTAATTCATTGTAGTAGTAGTTTATTGTAAAACATTTTTTAAGCGGATTATCTTTTCGTTACTATTCTATATTTAGACTGCATATAGCATATCACCAATCAGCAATTTTAATGATTTCTTTTTTATTTAGATTCGGAAAGCCGCTCAGAACGGCATCTGTGCTGTCTTAAAGGCGAGCTCATTCATGTCACAAGATGAATTCCAGCAGGATTCCATCCAACACCCAGCAGCCGTTAGCACTGCCAAGTTTTTTGCTCAGATCATTGAAAAATCAGGTTTGCAATAGATTAATCTTAAATCGAAGCGCAGGGTAACTCAACTTCATTTTGAAACGTAGGATCAGTTACTAAGGAATCATCTTCTACCACGTGCCATGTTATTTCTCTGATGGGCGAGATACTGCATTGCTTTCCACCAGCGTCACTAAAACGTTCTTGCGAACTCATATTGAAATTGATGACGCTCAGTCAACACGTCGTTAAGTCGGTTTGCCTGCAGGTATGGCATTGTTTTAATATTTGGAAATTGATAGGATGGAGGTTCCACAGCCCCGGTTGTCACGAGTGACTACAGTCATGTAGCTTTTCATTTCAACCATGCATAAGTTTCGAACCACAACTTCAACGACTTTGCTTTCTAGGCCCTGTACAGAATGTTCAAAAATCAACCAAAGGCATCCGTTTTGTCAGCTGAAATGAATGCACAGATCATGACGGTAATTACATTGCGTAACCAAGCTTCTGTTGTATCAATTTTATTCCAATATATTCATTTACGGCAGGCATTGTATGACTATGTACCACCTGCAAACGATAGTCAACCAACACAAGCCTGGCTGGTTGTCATGAATGAGGCAGCACAGAATTTGACTAATATTTTCAAAAATTGTCCAGAGGTTTGTATCGTGCTATATGCTAATATATTTTGATTGAGTTTACCTGCCCTTAAAACGAATTCATGATTGAATAAATAAGTTAAGTCAAGTAATGTTCAAGCCTGATATCTGAAGTAAAAATTGATTACACTAAGAAACTGGTTGTTTTTCTTCTAGCAACAAAAGATCGATTTCGAGCAGCTGGTCTTGAGTCATGTCACAAAGCTCTGCAAAACTTGTTTGAAAATTATGGAGTCTGCTAATCGGCCATCATGTCAAGCCGCTGCTAACACATTTAAGGTGACCAGATTTATCATAATTTTGTTTAAACATTAAACATATGATAACTCTGTATTTATTTTCACAGGATTTGCTGCAGTGCTGTGTATGTCCCATAAAAGAATCCGGTGATGAGTCAAACTTGCTGAAGTCGACAGTTCTGGAAATATTCAAGTAAAATAATATTTATTCCTTGTACAATATTTCCTTGATATTTACGAATGAGTTCTGCTCTTGAAATCGACCAGTAGCCATATCATTTTCATTTTGTTTAAACTGGCCGCTCGAATTTATTCTTATTTTAGACTGTTGGAAAGAGGACTGAAATTTAAATTTCACTCGGTGTGGGATCTCATATTTGATTTGTATGCTGTCGCTTATAAGCTGTTAGCTGCATCCCTGATCTTTGCTCAGGTTAGTAATAATAGCATTGTTATATTTAATGTGAATGAAAAGACGTTAACCTTGCTCCACTCGTTCAGCTTAAGGAAGGACTTACCTCTATGGCGGATTTACGGAATACTCCACATTTTCTCCACAAGCAGGCCTTGGACAAGGCTCTCGGATCTGCTGCAGAAACTCTAGGACCTTGCTTGATTTTGCAGGCCATTCCGTTGATGATTGATGGAACAGAGTATGATTGTACTATAATTTCAATTAATGACACCACAAGTGATTACAAAAACTATCCATAGCGATATACACTTTATGTAATGAATGCGTTAGTCACAATAACAGTGACATTCTCATTGTAATGTCTTGATTATCTGAATGCCGAATGCCTAAATTAATATTGTTGGGTAGCCAAGTGTCACTTTTCTATAGACGTACTCCTCACATGATGAAGCCATATAGATGAACAAACTTTCGTACTTATGTAGCTTAGAGTACAATTGTTTTTTAATGATTTAGAACGGATTATGACTTTCCAAGAAGTTGGATGCTTCCCTTGTTGAAAGATCACATTAAAAATACAGAGCTGGGATTTTTTCTGTCTTATTTTTTGCCTTTGGCTGCTAAACTGAGAATGCGAGGTAAGTCAAGCTCAAAGTCTTCACTGGTAAATGCAATACTGTATTGAACCTATGACAATGCCTTATTGCAGCCCTGCAATTGAAGTCGACTAATCAAGATGCCGCGGCAAATCCGTATGATACGTTGCAGTATCAGATATGGTTACTGCTGCCTGGTTTCTGTGACGGTGCGACCGACTTGTCGACCTCTTTCCCCACACTGGCGAGAACTATTGGAACAGCAATCACAGATAGGGAAGATCTTCGTATGTTGGCTATGCAAGCTTTGCGGACGGTTCTCATGAAATGTACAAGAGAGGAAGACAAGTATGATTATGTATTGCTGTATCTGAAACTATTCTATTTATTCCTATCACTAACAAGAACAGAAATTATTGCAATGGCAAAGGAAATACAGCCTTGAAAGGATCTTAATTTTGTTGCATCATGCATGTTCAACTAAAAATTTCTGATAAGTTTTTGTACCAGATGAATGACAATTCAGAATCCAATCTCGAAACTTTCTTTAGACAAACCATCAGCAGATTTGCCAAAAACTACCTTCCTATTCTCTTCAACCTGTACATCGACACACCTACAGGCAAAAGTAAGATGCAAGTTGATAATTCATTCGAAGGTGACGACAACAAGAAGAAATCTCCAGAACGTCTCGCTTCCTTGGAGACTTTAAGACTTTATCTGCCCTTTGCGGACGAAGAACTAGTTGCCAGGTTTCCATTATTTTGCTAAAATTCATGGAGGTGTGTGTCGGGTGGCGAGGGGGAGATAGTGGTGTTGAAATTTGTTCAATAGCACAGATCGATATTGGATACATTCTTGGGAAATTGAGTATTCCTTATCTAGGAACGTTTGTAATTAACTGAGTTCACAATAAAGAATACAAACTACTCCTCACGCATGGATGTGCAGTATTATCAAGTGCTTGATTGATAAAATAGTTGGATTCATTTTAAAGAACTGTTGAGGTCATAAATCATAAATTTTCCCTTTTTCTTGTTTAAGTTTTTTCACACGAGCACAACGGAGGGTATTTGATGGCGCTGAAGAAAAAGACGCAACCCGGTTGGCTCTCCTGGATCTTCTCATAGCAATGGTTGTACATGTCTCAGCCGAAAATTTATCATTGATATATCAGGTTAATATAAACATAACAATAAAGAAAATTATGTCATGACACCAATGGTTTAAATGCAAATTTTACTTTCGTTTTCTTTAAAAAAAGAACATGCTTCCTATGCTAAAAAGTCCCAATCATAGCATGCAGAAAAAGGCTTACCGCTTATTTGAAGAAATCCTGGAATCTCGTTCAGCACAGTGCAAAGAGTTTGTGGAAATCAAGCTTGAAGAGATAAAGTTATTGTTGTCTGATGGTCTGACATCAGCTAGTCCTTCTGCCAAAGGTACTAGTCATGCAATATTATCAGATTGTTGTGCTTGATGTTTTATGTCTTTATATATTCACTGACAAATTTGGAAAATTTAATTCGTTATTTGTTGTAGTGTTTATGATGGCTTACCCCACGGTTATATTCTGGTGACAAAATATGTNAATTGAAAGTTTATACAATATAATAATGGGAAAATAAGGAATGGAAAAATAAATATATTCAACCGGTGCCTATTGCTACATAGCCGGTTTGAGTAGGGGTCCTAACGACATAACTCGGCTAATCATAAACACTGTTACAGTGTATTGGAAATGATATGATATGTACTTTGAGCCGTTAACATGATTTAGAATGGACCTGCACACTTTCTGTGACTCTTGCAGTTGCAACTAATGCATGAACTTAATTTGTATATTTCCACAGGACCAAGACTTAAATGCATGGAATGTGTATTCAGACTCCTGGCAGTTCAAAAAACTTACACTGCTGAGGAATGCATAGCTTACATGCAAGAATTGATTCCTGAGGTAGTACTTATTTTTTATTTGGTAATATAGGATAGTCGTTCAAAATCAGCTGTACGTAGAATGGGTCAACTGTTAGAATTAATTATTATTATTTCTTCTTTGTTCAGGTGATCATGTGTACTCGTGAGAGAAAAAGAGCCAGGCAGGCTGCTTTCAATCTGCTCGTAACTGCGGGCAACATGTATTGTGAACTTGCTGTTAGAAATGCAGATGAAGAAAAAGAAAAGAAATTGAGAAATGTTGCTCTCACAGAATATTTTCAGGTACATTTTTTTGTTTTTGAAGTTGAAGCAACATGATTTAAGTCGCATATTCTTTGCTGTTATACTCCAATAGATTGTGTTTGCTGGGCTCGGAGGATCACCCGTAACTATCACGTCAGCTATTTGTGCTTTATCAAGATTGGTTTATGAATACAAAGGTGAGATATATATATTGTATAAAGTTTTAAAACTTATTGATTGATTGTACTTTATTTATTGAACAGATATTATGCCAAGTGAATTGCTCAATGACTGCATAAGCAACATTTGCCTCCTGCTTGGTACAAACACTCGTGAAGTATGCAAGGCAGCCCTAGGCTTTGTCACTGTTCTGCTAACTATACTTGATAGAGCTACTTTGGCACAACATGTCAGACAAGTGGTTTGTACTCTTTTCATTGCATCTTACATTACCAATGTCTTTCACAATGTTTTTCTGTCGACATTATAAATTCAGCTCGTCATACCCATACCATTGTGTTCAAATATATATATTGAATACTAATTAAATTTGTGAAGTGAAGTGACTGGTAGTTGTACTGGTAGTTGTATTTTTTTTCATTTCTGAACATACCTACATTACATTACTAATGATTTTTGCAGCTCGAAGCTCTATTCAACTGGAAATCTCAAACGAGACGACATTTCCGCTTTCGAGTGAAGAAAATGTTGGAAAGATTTGTCAAAAAATTTGAGTAAGTCTTGTTTGCTATCATAGAGATTTCAGAAACTATTTACTTGGTTCGCACCTATAAGGAAGTTTCATTTGTAAGACTTTTTCCCATGAACCTCTACAAATACTTGGTTCATATTTTTCATTATTAAAAGGAAATACATTGGATAATGAAATAACATGAATAGAAACGACTAACGAGAATACAGTCTACTTACAAATGTGCAAGCTACGAACCTTCAAACATTTGAGCAAACCTGTCAATCTTTAAGACAATTATATCATCTTATTTTTACATTAAATTGTGGACAAGAGTAAAATTATTTTGAAGTAAAAAGATTTTGAACTCACAAACAAATCTCCACTAGTTTATTTTCAGAGAACTAAAGAAAATTTTCTATTTTTAAATTTTTTTTGCACCATAACTAATATTGGTAGCCTCTTTGTTTCAATTTAGTTATGAAACAATATACTCCATGGTACCACCTGAACATCATAAACAACTTGCTAATTTGAAAAAGACCAGAGAACGTGAAAAGAGAAACAGACTCGAAAAATATGAAAACAAACCTGAAAGAGAAGGGAAGGAAATTAAAACTAGTAAACCTGAAAGGTTAGTGTACCTATGTAATATGATTTATGGAAACTTTTTTATGTCATCTGCTGGCCTCCACGTCTCGTGCATTTTAGCACAACCACTGGCATCACTAGCCTTTCGCTTTTGACTGGCCATGATTGAAATGATGCACAAAAATAAACTTCAGAAATGGGGAGGGGGGGACACTGAACAACAATGAACCCAGGAGTTTAAAAGTGACAGATGCTACTGTGCTTCAAATACAATAAAGTGTTGACCAAACACTAATAGCCTGATTCAATACATTTAGCATCGAAGAGCTTCTAGCAGATTCATCAGGCTCTGATGATGAAGAGAAAACTATAAAACATAAAGGGAAAGCAGGAAAGAGATCCATCGGTTCTACGTGGTTGCAAGATTCTCAAGAGGAACCCATGGACTTACTGGATCATTCGGTTTCACAAAGAATTCTATGTAAGACTGATAAATCATTTGGAAATTTGAAACAGAATTTATGTAGATATATTATTTTGCAAAGTTTCCTTTCAGCTACAAACCCGAATTCAAAGATCAAAGCAAAATCTCGCAAAGAGGAATTTAAGTCCGCGGATGATGGCCGTCTTATTATCGGAGAAGAAGCGGGTAACGAAGATGAAGGTGATTGGTTTTTGGCTACATAACCAAGCGTATTGCAATGGTTCACCAGTTAAGTACAGTGTCTGATACTAATTAAATCCTGATTTTCATTCGATAGATATCGAAAATACGTTTGCAAGTCTTGGAATTAAGACGGAAAAAAGTGCCACGGCAACAACAGGTAGCAAACGCAAAATAGGTTGTAAAGAAGATAGCGAAGACGATGAGGAAGAATCTTCGTACAAACCTGGAGGAAAAGGAATACATCGGATACCTGGAGAAATCTACAAGGCAAAGGTATTTGCATGAATATTTGAATCAATAATTTCTTGTATCTTATTGATAAATTGTTTCAGAGAGCGAAAGGTGATGTCAAACGTAAAGGATTGCCAGATCCATATGCCTATGTTCCCCTCGACAGAGGATTGTTAAACAAAAGGTAATCATTATTACCAAATTTAATGTATATAACATATTTTTTTCTATTTACAAGGTTAGAAACTAAGTTAAAAACCACAGATTATTACAATGATGAAGCAGAAACACTTCTACAACAAATATTACCTTCTAGTTGACTACAGTAGTCAAATAAAATCGAATTAGTTTGAAAACTACCTGAATCTCCAAACATCTGTTTAACACCATGGTATGAACATCATTTCAGGAAGCAGAAAAAGTTAACCGGACAGTTTCATGGATTGGTGAAGGCGGCAAAGCACGGAGCAGTAAAAGGGAAAAAGTTAAAGCAGAAGGATTCGAGAAAAGGAAAATCAGGAAAAGGCTAACAAGGATATTAATATCTATGTATTGAGTCACCACTACGATCTCCTGTTCCGGGAGCTATGACCTGGTTCACTCTGCTACGAAGAACATAAAATAAACCTTTTCCTTCTTAGATCACGTTAATAGAATACCACAATTTGATTGACGAAATAGAACAACATTTATTGGCCTTTTCTCGACTGAAAACATTGGGGAAAAAACTGTCAAATATGGTATAAATCATCATTTCCAATTAGACCAACGAAAATAGCTGCCTTGGCTAATTATCTTGCAGTTGCGACATCACACCCTCAATCAAATCAAAACTATTTGGTCATTAGTAAACTCTGTATTTTTCAAGGTCACTTTAATACCAGTCGATTAAATGCTTCCCAAATGAATTTCTGAATAATTTGTTATATTTTGTTTTCATGTCTTACACTGTAGTTGGAAGACTGGCTGGCATCCAATCAACTTGCAGAATTCTAAGCACAAGATCTAAGTAAGGTGGATTGTAGACATCAAAACTGCTCTGTAAATATGAGTTTATTGTCGGATAACAATTAACACAGTTGCAGTCATGTGAAAACCTGTACTTATAAGCATCAAGGAACGTAACAGATCAAACAGTATGGTGCGGGAGCATTGCAGTGTCATGCGTCCTTGTCAAGAGGAGTAGATAAAGATTTTTCAAAGTCTTCAAGTCCTTTAAATCTTTTCACTTTCCCATGGAAACGCTGTGCTGTTTTCCTTCGTAATCCTTCCACTGTGTCCTCTTCAGTATCCGCCCATTCCAAAACCAACCTTCTCCCGTACAAATGAGTACTGTGACAAAGAGCTTCGAAACCTTTTTTTGCATCCTGCTTTGTGACGAAATCAACAAACGCAAAACCCCTGTGGACTCCTGACCGTTCCCCGACACTCAGCTTCTTGGGAAGTCTCACCGACTTTAGCTCACCAAAGGTTTTGAATAAACTTGTTATTTCGGCGCGGTCAGCTTGGAAAGGAACATTTCTCACCAAAATCTTCGTTGACATCTGCTTTTTATCTACTTGTTTCTTCCGTGGGTTTGCTGTGCTAGCACCCGTCGAACGATTAGACATTTTCAATTCGAGTTTATGATCGTCTAACACTGTACTCTGAAGTACTTTCAGTGCTTTATCAGCATCTCCCTTGATGTGGTATTGAACGAAGCCGTATCCCATCGAGAGCAGTTCGTTTTTATTGTGCAATTTCTTCTTGCTTATGGTACAAATGTCGACCATACCGCATTTGCCAAAATGATCCTTCATTTTTTCTTCTGTGGTTTCGAAATTAATATTTTTTACAAATATTGTTTTCCCTTCTCCCGAATCCGCATTCTCTTCAACAGTTTCTTCCTTTTCCGACTCTTTCTCTATGTTTTCTTTCATTTTTGTTTCCTTGAAAGCAGAATATGTTGATGTGAATGTATTCACAGGTGCCCATTCAAGATAGAGAGGCTTATGATGAAATCTTCTGTATGCCCACTTCACAAAAGCCTGTTTTGCCTTGGAAGGTTCCAGGAATTCTATCACTGCAGTGACCCCAGAAGGAGCTAACACAACCCGACCTAGCTCGTCATGCTGCTCGAACATTGTTCGCAGTTCTCCAGCGGTTGCTCCTGCAGGAAGATTCTTGCACAGGATGATAGATTTACTTCTTTCAGCATTCGGCTGGCTAAATGCGTCTAAAGATATCCCGTTGTCGATCAAGAACTGCCTCGTCTCCTGTACGATTTGAGTTTCACCCAGGGCTACCCGGACAGCTGCGCTTTCGTTGTCCTCAGACGATAGGAATTCTCCCTTGCTTATGTTGTACTTTTCCGCGATGGCTCCTGCCACGGCATCGGTTCCAATGAACAAAGTGTTCCAGTTGAAGGTCTGATTACTGGATGTTTTATGGTTTTGTTCCTTATTTTTTTTGTAGGAGGAAGAAGATGTTGCATCACTCTCTCCAGGACTAGGATTATCAGGCTTAGCTTTTGCAGGAAGCACATGTAGCATACGACCCTGGAAAACGCTGCCGTCTGTCGCATCCATCGCTTTTATTGCATGTTCGGGAAACATGAACGTGACAAAGGCGATGCCTTTGGGTTTCTTTGTCATTCCATCAATCGGCATGTGCATTTCAGAGAGCGTGCCGTAAGAGCCGAACAGTTTCTGCAAGTCGTCTTCCGTACAAACATATGCTAGATTTCGAATAAACAGTCGACCGGAGTCAGCGACTTCTTCCACGTTAATTTTGTCTTTGTCCGCACTAATCCTTTCCTGCCACGGCATTTCGCCTTCGTGCCCGGAATCCCTCGACGGCTTTTTCACATGGGTTAGTTTTATTGATTTTCCCTTGATGCACTCACCGTTCAGCTTCAAGGCTGTATCAAAATCCTTTTTTAAGGAAAAACTGACCATTGCTCCCCTCATTTTACCCTTACCCAATTTTAGAGATGATATGACGGTGGGATAAAAGAACTCTGTGATTTGTTTGTTTGATAAATTCTGAGGAGCCCCTTGGATTTTTATCGTGAATTCATTGTGCATAAAATCATCCTTCTGGTTTTGATTTTTCACATTGTCTGACGCAGAAGGTTTAGTTGCACTGTTGCCTTTTTTAAGATTCAAAAACTGAGTATCCGATAGATCAGTTATATTATCAACGGCAGTTTCAAAACTATTTTTCGATTCATCCTTTAATGTACCGCTATCGTCTGCATCATGTGTCTTTCTATTACCTTTAACAGTAGACGTGTGCTTGAGGAAATCTTCACATTCTTCTACGACCACTTTTTGATTCAATATAAGACTGTTATGTAAGAAATCTTTCGCCCTGGCAGCTTCGTTTTCGTCTTTGAATCCGACGAACCCAAATCTCCTAAATCTTTTACTTTTCGTATACACTAGCTTGACGTCAGTCACAGTGCCGTATTCGGAAGATATCTGTCTTAGTTTCTGTTCCGTAATTTTTCCAGGTAGGTTCTTTAAAATTAGTCGCGACATCCTCCAGTAAGAATCTTCGTCTAAGCAACTTTATGTTTGTTTACATCGTCGCTAAGAACACATGTTACTCTTGTAAATGCGTGGCGTGGTATTAGCAATCGATGAAATTTAACTCGTTGCTGTCATTCAAACCATAATCTTTCCTGTGATATAAAATTGCTTTTAGACTTTTACGATTATTTTAAACAATAAAAACATTCATTGTTATATGATTCAGACTTGATAGTTGACAACGATTTTTTTATCAATGAATATGCAGTCGTAGCCTTGTTCACTTCTACTTCGACACAAGAATACATGACACAATACTGCGATAATACTCTTTTTTAATAGGATGTTTGGGGAGAAATAGGAGTGAATTATTCCTCGAGGATAAATTCTTAGATTTCAGTGGTTGAAAGCATTTAGAAGGCGCTAGACCGGTAACCACATACAGGTATACCATAGACGCCATTGATGCCTTGTATGACGTAATTGGTAGTAAATTGAGTTTAAAGGGTTAATTTAGAATCCACGGTCGTACATTTCGGAAATGCTTTGTGGTTCCACCTATCTGTTATACTCAGTTAGGACTGCTACACGTGCTTTAGGGTAGTTATCTTAGCGTTGTAGACATGCTAATTCGTGGTCAGTGATTGCATTACAATGTCACTGTATCTTCTTAGTTTGATTTGAACGTAAGATTTGAGTCAAAAGCGGCAAGTTATAGAAAGAAAAAAATTGCGTTGTGCTAAAAATGGCTAACCTCCCGTGAAGTTTAGTCTACTGCCACGTTTGACGTAAATAAAGCAAAAATTAACAACATAATGTTTGAGCTGAAATGTCTAAAGGATCGAAAATTGGGAAAGCTATTAAACTAAATATCATCAAGTACTAACAAGTATAAATGAACTATCAGCAGTAGTACAACGAAAAGGCTATATGTCTCATGATTCAGATTGAGGAAGCAATCCTGTTTGCCACCCCCACCTCTGGAGCCGGGAGCAATAGCAATGTTTTTGTTACTGCTAGGTTTGCCAACCATCCTGTATTTTATAGAACAAATCCTATATTTCAGCTCAGTATCCGATATTCTTTATAGACTCGTAAATGACCTATATTTTTTACCCTTTTTTATATTGACTTGATACGAAGAACAATTTTTATTATAGTTATTATTAAATATCTATTTTATATTGGTATATATACTTTATATTTAATTTCGAGTTCTTCGTGATCTTTAATGCTTCATGCTAGAAGCCGTGAAATGCTTTGTATGTTGCATGTTTTCAATCTGACAAAAATTTGTTAATGCGTAAGATCTGTACCTTAAGAAAAGATAAACGCGACAGTCATCTAATCAATCTATCAATAAACTACCCTGTAATAGTATTTTTACATCACCATCGATTACAGCATACAGCATCTATTAACGAATTTTTGATTGACGAGTTTGAGCTGTCTACTTCATTTTTTCTCTGATATCATTGAAATGAAACGTTCATTAAAGAATTACCCCTTGTTCAGATCAAACAGCTAGTTTCAATATCAATAACAAATTACATTATTTTGGAATCCAATCAAGATGTTTAGCTGCAGGTTCCACAAACTATGACAATATCGCAACAAATAGTCAAGTCTTTGCGTTCTGAGTCCGGTGTTTCCATTGGTAAAGAAGGAGACAAGGGCGAGTTCGACATAGACGAGCATCTTCGATCTGCCTCGAAAAAGGTTTTATTGCAAAGGATTCCTTTCGTCGGTGTGTATATTGTTACGTTCTATGTTTTTTTTCAGTTAATTACTGTATGGTGAAATTCCTTAATCATTGAAAAATTTCATTTGTGTGGTTCGGTCATCCCTTTTGTATTCCCTTCGATTCTCAAGGCAATTGACAGTGTAACAAATTACAATCATTGCGGTCTCACTTAATGAGCAACCCACATATACTTTAAATTGATAATACAGACTGAACAGTGCTTTCCGGGATCGTTTAATCCGTCATGATTTAAAGCTGTGAACATGCATTTGGTAAAGTTTATTTATTAAATACGCACAGTAAGTCGATGAAATGAAAAATTAAGTTATTAAGAAACTTCTGTTAACCTGGCAAATGGATAATCCTGCTCGGTCCTGGTTTTTTACATCTTATATACTCACCATTGTGTAATTAAAAAGACATGCTCAGGGTGATAAGACAAATGCTAATGGAATTCAGCTGGTCTTCATCCCTTTTACAAGCCAAAAAATGATTTATTTATATGGCTGTGACCGTTTATTTTCGAGGGAAACATTAGCGACGGCACGGTGTATTGATATTTTGCGTACATTTTACCCGTCACCTAAGAGGTTTCAATTAACTGACAGATTTTTTTTTTCCTTTCAGAGGCACGTCAATCACAGTCGTTCAATTTGAACAAACTCAAGTCGAAATATGTTATACTGAATCCAAGTTCTCCAAAGTCATCAGTAATGTCTCCAGGTACCTGATGTTCATATCAAAATAGTGTGATACACGTCATTTTTTTTGTTCTTATTCGTTAAAAAATGAAAATAGTTACCCTAATGTAATCGAAGTAAAACCCTTTTTTTTCATCAGCCTTGAAAGCCGGTACCAACTGCATTAACGAATCTGTACACGATGGCATTCCCACTCCGAAAATGGTGCTTTTTTCACCTGATAAGGTCAGATTTCTGCTTTATAAATCATAAGGCAAAGTACAGTCTGCAAAGTATATCTGTACGGCCCGCAGACAATCTAGCGAACTTTAAACATACGCTGCGCTGTCACATAACCAGGTTACAGAATGGCGCTGCTCGCGTTTGCTACTGCGTTATCGCCATACTTGTGTTATCAAATTTCTTGCTTCAATGGCATCTTAAAGCGCAAGAATAGTGATGTTGATAGTATTTCTAAGAGAAGTTGAAGATATTTTCTAAATGATTTTTTATTTCAATGACTTACTGTGCTCAATTTATCGAATAATCTTTATCATATGTATGTACCATACACAAAATCATGTACTGTACCAAGATGAAATTCATGCTTGATCATACGATTGATGCCTGAGGATCGATGGTCAATCTGTAGTTTTATTACTTTCTTCGTTTCGTAGCAAAGGAAAAAATTCAAATTCTTCCCAATCCTAGTTTGACCCCATGAATAATGCCATTTTATTGATTTCCATTTCCATTCAGATTGAATTGTCTTGGAAAAAGGCGATGCGTGCTGGTGCTGGATTAGCCAATCTAGGAAATACATGTTTTTTGAACTCGGCTCTTCAATGTCTGACATACACTGCTCCTCTTGCTAACTATCTCATTCATATGGACCACAGAAAACACTGTAAGATATCTTATTGATACTGCAGCCATTGAGCAACCGTGTTTCCCGATAATGTAATTTTAACTTTGTTTAGGTCGATTGCACGGCCAGTTTTGTATGCTCTGTGCCATGCAGCAACATCTGTTGAACACGCAAAATAATGCAGGCCAGTCTGTGAAGCCTATGTACATTTTGAAAAATCTAAGAAGTAAGTTCTGGTACAGATTTACAGTGACATGCTACTGTGGTTTCATCTGAAGTTTTTCTTACTTGGATCATGCGATAAGAATAACACAATTTGATTAGCTGAAAGAAAAGTTTGGACAACATTTGTTATTGCTTATATAATATACTACGTGAAAACCTGTATCCATTCTTTTGTATAATGTTCTACTTTTGAAGCGGATGCCAACTGTAAAGTACATAGTTATATGAGTATGAATATATTGGATATCGAATTTTCCAATTGCGGCTTTATACACTGGTTTAACTGATCATGTTGATCTCAGTCATATTGTTTGTACACTACCAAACAAATGCGGAGCATACAATTGTGTGTCTGCAAGCCAAGCTCTAATCTTCTTTTTTTTGCCAGTGATCGCCAAGCATTTACACTTCGGGCATCAAGAAGACGCCCACGAGTTCATACGATACTGTGTGGATGCCATGCAAAGATCTTGCTTGCATGGTTTTCCCAGTAACATCGATGTGCACATCAAAGCTACTACGGTCATGCATCAAATCTTTGGCGGGTATCTTCGTAGCAGAGGTACGAGTGCATATAATTCGATTACGATAGATCAAACTAAAATATAGGGCCACCATTATTCTCTGGTAGAATATTCATCTTTGATATTCAGTAATTATCCTTTTCAGTCAAGTGCAAGCAATGCAAGGCTGTCTCGGATACATACGACCAATTTCTCGATCTGAGCCTCGATATTAACAAACAAGGATGTGTTGATCTGCAACGGTGCCTTGAGATGTTTGTGCGTATTGAAGTTCTCCAGGGAGACAATGCATACAAGTAAACCACAGGCACATATCTTCTCCTTTCCCATCCATACTTCAAGTAGCGTGACATTTGATATTTTCTTTTCAGGTGCAATCAGTGTAAAAGTACAGTTCAAGCTTTCAAAAAATTCTCTATACATAGACCACCTAACGTTCTTATGATACAGTTGAAAAGGTAACGCTTCAAGGATTTTTTTAATATAGTGGAACAATTATATAACACTATACTAGGTCAGAGAAATTCCACCATCAAACACATTTTCATTTATGAATTACTTCTAGATTTTGCAATTCCATGGGTAGCAAAATAAGCAAGGAAGTTTCCTATCCTTCAAAGCTTAACGTTGGACAGTACATGAGCAGTAGACCGGTAAGATGATTATATGAATTTGTTCAATCATTTCAGACATTGCCTATGTAAATGGGGACATCAGACTTCAATATACCACCATTAGTTAATGGTCTCATTTCTAGTATGTTGTCTATGCTTGATATGTACTAATACAAAGCCCTGTTTTAATATATCCTACCAGCCTTGCCTGCCAAAGTACTAGGGTGCACTGTTAAGCTAGTGTTGCCCCTTTGTGGACATTTCAAGCAAGCAATAACAGATATCATATAGTACTAGCGCCAATTTTTTGCCTCTTTCGACAATAATGCAAAGAAACATCTGTCAACGTGAAAGATGAAACTCCTGGTTGTTCATTAAACTTTCTTTTCAGGAAAATGGTCTGTGGTATGATCTTTATGCTGTCTTGGTCCACTGTGGTTACTCTTGCCAGTCCGGACACTACTACGCGCATGCGAAAGCTCCCAATGGACAGTGGTATTCCTTTAACGACTCATCGGTAAGACCCGTAGAAAAATAATCGTTCGCAAGTTGGAACAAGTTTTCAGTCGTCTCTATTTCCCAGGTTCATCAAGTCAGTGTAAATCAAGCGCTGAACCAGGAAGCGTACCTGTTGTTTTATTCACGCAGTCCGAAGACAAACACTCAACTTCAATCTTTCAAGGTTACTTCAATAAAGACTATTACCTACCAGAAAGTAACCAGCATAATCTGTTACTTTTACGAATATATTTGCAATAAATATATATTGATTCAACGGATCAGAAATCTCAAAAGCTGAACCATGTACTTTTCAAAGCGCCTTTGATCATACATGTATAACTTTATACACAATATAAAATTTATGGTAATTGCACATGCAGAATGACACCTTTATGTGATCAGGTCACAGGTCTTGGCAAAAGCAAAAGAATAAACTTGAATTAAAAATATAAGTAAAAATATTTGCAATGAAATTGAACGTCAAATAGTATTTTCTGGACTTAGTGTAAAAAGTTGATGGTAAGTCACTAACATGTGCAGCTCACCAAATAATAAATACTACTTTATATCACCCCTCCAACCCTAACCTTAGATTTGTAAACATACTATGTTTCAATTTTCCTTTTAGGACTCTGCAAATAGGAATAGCATGAGCAGTTACCCATCGTGCAAAAATCAAATGTCAAGACTCAGCAACGGCAACAAAGATCTCCAGCGGAACCAGGAAAAGGAAAAACCTAAATTCATTGGTCCTCAGCTCCCCAGAAACTTGCATTCTTTGAAACATCCCAGGGACAAATCTTGTATGTCTCCTTTTAATTTTGTGATGCAAAGGTTTCTTTGTAAGCAATAGTATTGTCATTGTTTTGCAGCTGTCATGGGAAATTCAGGGACTTTGCCTGCCAATACCACTTCTGCCATGAACATGAACCACAAGCCTCTGCAGTTTGGCTTTATTCGTAAATCCACCATTGTGGCTGACCGCAAGATTACAGTTGCTAATAAAATGAGCAATGGGGTAAGAGGATTCATTAGTTATTAGCTATTCAGGAAGAAAATAAGAATAGTAATGGAATGTTCAATATGTACTCTCCCTGCACAAAATTGTGCAAAGTTTCTAAGACAAATTTACTATTTGCGGGTCGAAGGGGGTTAGGCATGCATAGCAGGAAAATAGGTATTGGTTCCGTTTTACGGAGATGTTATATGCCGTAATCCTGTCTAACGGGAAATATAGAAACCCCTAATATTCTGAACATTAGGTAAGAGCAAATTAGTTCATCAATTAAACCCTCATGGTATCACTAATAGCACCCCTAGCACCTTATGAACAGTAAATATTCCCTTTCAGAATTCGAACCTCAGCCAGATCAGTAACTCTGGGAACTTCAACATGAAATATAATTCCAATAGTACAAGCAGTCTCAGCAAAACAAGCTGCTCATCACCAGGTAAGCCGTTCATTTCTTCCAGTTTTTATCACATCTTTTCTAACTCTCCTTTTTTGTCGTGTCAGCTGACTCCAAGTTAAAAAATGACATTCGATCTTCGTCAGATTCCCTTTCCAAGGGTTGCTCTGCTTCTACAAGCACATCGCATTCTTCGTTGTCGTCTCATGCATCCACTTCGAAAGGTTCTGTCAGAAAATCCCTTGTATCTTATTCCAGTGACGATGATGATGATGATGATGATAGTGAAGATGAAAATGGAAATGTAGGTTTGCTGTTGACTTTCTATTATATAGTAAGAGGTGTTTATGTTCTTTGATTAAGTATCAGAGTGGTACTGTTACAGTGCAGTGGGATTCTGATAATATGCTCCCTGTGTCTCATGTTTTTAGGTCTGTTTTGATGGCAACTTTTTTAAACCCTAATTAAACACCACCTACGCGATCATGCTCGTTATATTAACATATTGTACCAGCCACACATTTTAACACAGGAAATCTTATGCATGTAGGCAGTAACTGTCAACTGACTGTTACATTTTATAACCAGGTTATGAAGAATGACCCCGTATCATATAAGTCAATTTCATCCACTCTCCAAGAACTTCGCAAATCTACTTCCACAGCATTTCAGAAGGAAAAGCAGTTGGATAGTTTCAACAACAATGTAAAAACGGGCAAAGAAGCTGAAAGTTGCAGTTCAGGGTCTTTGTCACGCACAAATGGGCATACCTCGAACAGTTCGTTGACTAACGGGAACGCAAATGCAGTTAGTGAAAATACCTCGACCAAGAAGAAATTAGCTTCTGCTAGCAGCAGTTCATCAGAACTCTCAGGTAATTAACAATAATTATATCTAGAAGTTACGAAGATGTAATCTGTTCACTGAATTTTGATCCCCGGGTCTCATTTGTTTTTTGTACTTCATTCTTCACTTAACATGTGCGCCTTTCCTCAGACCACCATATTACCAACCCATTATATTTTATTTTGATTAGGGCAGTGGCTCCCAACCCTTTTCTTATCGCGTACCAAGAAAATCACAACAAGTAGCCTAAGTTTTAACTTTAACAAATAAATTAATGCTCTTTGCTTGCAAATTGAACTAAAGTTCGAAGGTACTCAAGTACGACTTAGACAGCTCTCGTATAGAATTTATAGAATCAAATCAGAATCAATTTTCATTAGGTAAAAAGAAAGCTGAAGCATCGTCAGAGACCTACCCTAAGCAGGATCACAATAAATCGCTTTTCTCCAAGAGAAATTCGGAGAGAGAGCCTATCCTCCACCAGTTGAGTAGCGAAATAAACGGCTTAGATGTGTTAGATAAGGGTTCCGATATGGGAGATGATAAAGTCATTGGATCCACAAAGAAAGCAAGCAATGATAAAATAAAGATGATGGATGTTGGTTCCAACAAAGAAATAATTTCCCCGAAATCCAACTCTATTTCTTCGCCTGATGATGCAGAGCCTGTGTTTATAAAGAAGAGGAAGCGAGTTGGTGAAAGCGTAAGGTTTGAATACATACTAGTTTGGTTTATGACCAGGACATTTAATGTGGAATACTTAGGAAAACAGTAACCTCAATTTCATAAGTAAAGCTGCAGTTTCAATACATCATTTAGTGAAGTCTTCTAAAATTAAATTTCACATCATTATCAAATTCAGTATTTGCCATCAATATATGTTTAGAAGTGGGAGCGATCAAAGTGAAGATGAAAGATTTAAAAAGAGTAAAACAGAGGCACATCTTAAAACCAATGAAAGATCAAACTGCAACGGAAAACACACGATGGACGGAGAATTCGATTCCGTTATCTGCAGTCCGAAAAAGAAGAGAAAGCATGATGGGTCGGACTTCAACAAAGGTTCCAATGGTCATCCAAAACCCGATTGGAAAGCAGGTGACAACGAGCAGAAGAGTGACAGCAGGGAGTATAAAACCGGTCAGTCCGCAAACAAGACCACCAACACCGATGTTTTTTATTGCGAGAGCTCCGAGTACGATGCCTCAATGAAAAAGAAAGCGAAAAAAGAAAGGAGAAAGAGAATACAAGAGAGGAAATTACTATTGTCGAGTATGGATGAAAAGTCTTCTGAAGATTCAGGTATGTACAGTGGATCCTCTGTATACAAACTACTCCGTATATGAATTTTCCCATTTGTTTCACTCGACTTAACTTTGTAATGGGATAAATTTGTTACGGGCGGGCCCACTGTAGTTACTGTGTGATAATATCTTAGCAAGATTTTGTTTTGCAACGATAAATACTTTCAAAGGAAACGACAATGATGTTTTTGAAGACGAATCAGTAGTGGAGAGGCTGTCGAATGGCGGAGAAAATTCTAAAACCGTCAAAGAGAACAAAAACGGATTCGACAGAAAGCATTCTGATAGCCAAGTGAAACCGCCCAAGAATCAAGGTTGGTTTGGAAACCAGCATGAGAATAGTATGGTTGAAATGCAGAATTTCCCCTAGGACTTTTTCAAAACTCCCTGATCATGTTTGATGCCTATATGTTAATGTCCATGGCATTTTCCTGATATTGTTGTCGTTCTGGGAATCATTTCTTAGTTAAATTCAAAAAGCGCACAAATTACCCTTTGTTAAGTTGTGTTATTGTTTCTTTAGTAATAACATTATTGTTTAAAGTCAGAATTTTTATACATTTCTTCAGTATTACCTTATTCCAACATTTTTATAGGATCTGTTTTCAAATGGGATAGGGAAAGGAAAAACACTCCACAGCAACCAAAGGAGAGACCAAATATCCTGAAGCAATTACTCAAGCAATCATCAGGAAAAGCTTATGGAACGCAAGGTTCGTGGATATTTGTTTGCATTGCCTTTTTTCCCTAATTATAGAACCTATATTTTCACAATTTCATTTCAAAAGTTGACACTTGGAGCGGTAATAAATCAGTGGTTGAAATAGATGCCCAGGAAACCTGGATAATGCATAAAGAATCGTTAATTGATGACTGGGACAGAGATTATGACAAAGGCAAAGTAAGTGGCAGAGACTTTAGTTTGGTTCCTTTGAGGTCTTGCGTTGGAAATATCCATCCAAGGTTCTGAATGGTTGGTGGGTAAGCACAGGATTAATTGTTGTCCGTATGGAACAATGGTTTGTGTTTTTTAGATTTAGTTCGATGTTTTTTCTACAGTTGTATTTTTCTAACAAATTCTTTCGAAACAGGTTAAAAAGGTGAAGAAGAAAGATAATGGGGAAAGGAATGGTGGTCGCTTCGTTTCAAACATATTTCAAAAATTTCAAAACAAGAAAAACCAGAAAAATTGATATCAGTTTCCCTCATATTTAGTACCTCAGTGGTAGCCAAACTTTGGATTGCCTGTCGTTGTTGGGTTATTATTGAATAAGTGCAGTGAACCTGTCGTTTCTGTAATCCATTGCATGTACTTGTTGACTGGCAACTGCTTGTGTGGTTTCAATTGATCTTTGTATTTTGAGAATTCGAAGGCTCAGCTCAGTTGTAGTTGTTTCAGAGGCATTGACTGACAAATTTATGGATTTTCATGTTAGCACACTAGAATCCATGTATGGCAGTGATTCCCAACCTTTTTTTTCTTGCTATTCCTTACTTCTCTTTAAGCATAGCTGAGTATGACTTCCAACAATTTAACACAAGGAAATCGTTCATTTTACCGTAGTTATTCCATATAATTAGGAGGCAAGCAACCTGTTTCTCAGAAAACTACAACCTTTTGCTTTTGCCAATATTAGCGTATAATCAAAACACAAGAAAGAAGTCTGGAATATGTTTTCGAAGGCATCTTTCAAAAATGGTTATATTAAAACATCCACTGGAATAAAAAATTGGACAGGATAGCACCCTAAATTGGAACTATGGTTCAGATTTTGCAACCAGTTCGATGTTAACATTAAATATAATCTCTATACTAATCATGAATGTGAAATTGAAGTCTTCGAAGAGTACTTCCAGAGAAAATTACAGTATGTGCGGAATAATCGACTATCTATTTTGTGTTTTTACACATTGCAACGATATCTGGCCTAAATCACTAACAGAAAAATAGAATGTAGTTGTCATGTCTGTGATTATGAGTAGTGAACAGTACCGTCGAGTAGATCACCTGCAATTCATTTTGTAATTTCTGTTTATAAGATCTCACGATGCTTTCTTTACTTTATTATTTCTGACCGTTTTCATTACACGCTTTTTAAACTCATGCCTTCAATCAAGTAAGCCTCATGTCCATTACAATAGTCTACAATACAATGTAAATCAACATGAATGAATGATAGCAAAAAGTTTTGCTGATCCCATTCTATTTCAAAAGGTAAGAAAAGTTCTTTATCCAACTAAACGTCGTACCAACTAATGATAAAAATAATTGTCTGCATATATTAATTCAAATACTTAAAAAAAAATTAACTCCTAATATGAATGATTGAGTTTATTCCACTTAAATTTGAGTTGGCAGTGATGTTGGGTCAGTGAGTCCATCGCTCTTTCAAACCCACTTGTCTGGTTGTTCTATACTAGCTTCTTTTATACTTTTAAATTCATTCAGTGAGTGTTGGGCCAAATTGTGACATTTCTTTTTTTCCTTTTCCTTCTAGTTCTGCATAGAAAATCATGAGAAATCACATTGTTTAGTGTTTCGCTTTAATTTTATTGTATTTGATTTTAAATCAGTTCTTCTTGAAGAAAAAACAGTAGTACGGAGCAATGTTAGATCACAGTGCCGTTCTGTCTAATTCATAATGTGATGTTGTTTTGGATAGGGCTAGAACATGTTGTGCAAGAGCCTTTGTTGCTATGGCAAGTGTGCATTTTGTATGTCACCAAATTTGCTTGCTGAATGAATATCTTGCTGTGTACGTGGTCTTGTTAAATGTCTCCTCATTAAAAGTATCAAAAATATCTACATCTGAAATGCATGCAATGAGAGATCTTTGTTTACAATCCCACAAGAACAATTCGGAATGACTTGTATGTGACGGTAAGGAATCAAAAACCAAAATATTTCTGCCTAATTGAATTTTGAAAAGAAAAGGTTGGTTTTAAAGATTTTCTATATATTTGAATTCGTCGAACTTCAAATTACTAAACTGAATAGGATTGTGCGATATTAAGACGATCGTTTATATCTTATGGTCCGTGGAATAACATCGGGTTATCTGCAAATTCAGATAGGTTTCAAAGTTTGGTTATCCATAGGGGTTCGTTGGCCAATCCAAGAAATCATTAAACGATAAAGGGTTGCGCAAGACTTAGCCAAATGTCGGAGTATATCAAAAGTCGATTGAACTTTGTTGCTAGGTCTTGTGGGGAAACATTTTATGATTCCCTTGACGGTTTGATTGTGTGAAAATGTGAGATAAAATATTGTATTGCATGTAGTTGTCAGCAAATATATTTCTGTCTGAGTGATCCTTGGAAAAAGAGGCTGGGATCCACTATAGGGAACACTGTTCAAAGCGTGTATATATATGTATATTTAGTATATATATCACTACCATTAGGCTGACTAAGCATTAAGTAAGTATTGATTGAAGGGTTATAGCTTTGTTGTTTCATTATTTATGGGTTTGACATTTCTTGCTCCTCACTTTTGTATGGTATTGAGACTTGCACTAATATATAATCTGCTGATTATGCTTTGCAAGGTATGCTAATGTTGAAAAACAAAAGTACCACAAAGTGTAAAATATTTGTACCTCCACATTAACAGTTTGAACCATGTGGTTCTCCACCTCACTTGACAATTGTCTTTATTTAACAGAGTTCACAGAGAAGTTCCTAAAATTGTTATGCTTGTGAAAGTTAGCAAGAGAACACCTAATATTAATCTCATTTTGAGGTGTTGAATCTTGAATTGTAAGAAGGAATCGATTTAGGTCCCTGAACTTGTGTTTCAACTTTTGCTGTGAAGTGATTACCTTGTCCCGTATCAAGTTATTTTAGTGATTTTTGTTTGGTAAATTTGACATCCCTAACTTAAAGTACTATGTTTATGGTGAACATAAGATTTAATGGTAAAACAGGTGTGATATATATCCTTAAATTGTCCATTGAAGTGTCCTCTATCGTGGTGTATGAATGTTCATGATCAATCAATATTTAGTGTGGTAACCTTAGCTGTTGTTGGTTGGCTGAGTTGTTTCTGAGATACGTATTACTGAATATGGGTATATAGACTGTTGTGTCAGTGTTGTTGTTCTTTAGTAACCACATTCCTCGGAGTAAGTGTAATGCATAATTAGGCTTTGTTTCTTACCTCAACATCAACTGAAACCTAGCCACATTGAACACAGCATGTATGTTAGTAATGACTGATGTAATAATTATCTGGTATACAACCTTTAAGATCCGGAAACTCAAGGTTTTGATATAAGTTTCCTCAACAAAAAAAGGTAAAATATTTTAATTCCACTAAAATTTTTATGATGTGTGTGTCATTAGTAACATTCATTTTGGCATGCAGCAGAGGGCTTGAACCACAGTACTCTACAGATTGCTGTAGCACACTCAAACCCTATCTTACCTAACAAATGTATGTTTTAGATAACAAGTGTGTGGAGATCCAAAGCAGCTTTCGGGTGCTAATGCATGTCACCAATCACAGTAAAACCCAAAACCCAAGTATATTAACAAGGATAATTGTCATTGTCAAATATTTCGGTTGTATTGGACTTGTTTGTGATGCATACTGCATCCATATCTAGTATAATGCAGTATTGTATTTTTTCTACTTATCAAACTAACATCAATATTTGAAAGTGTTGTTATCCAATAGGCAATTTTATATCAGAATCATTGTTTTTATAATAGTAACAATAATAACGTTAAACTCCGGCTTGGTGACTAAGAAATTTGTAGTAATTATGTGTCGCTTGTTTTATACCTGTCTTGTAAGTTTGTTAAACTTCATAAAATACCTATAATTATTGTAAGAATGATGGGGTATCCATGAACTTTTTGATAGTTGAAGTTCAAATAAACTATATATGTATTGTATGCAACTCCAGATAGAGCCTAAATACTATTGAAGATTTATTCAAAATTAGTGAAAAGTATGTTTTGCCTAAATTCCAGTCTTCATTTTTGAATGATGTGTATTAACTTACTGGTTTAGCATGTTCAATATTTAGTATCATTGTTTGAATTGACCCACTGCTTTACTGGTATACAGTATAACGGAAGCAAAAATATAATGAAAGAAATAATGCTATGCTTTGATACTACCATATCTTTGTTGCAAAGCTTTTGCATTTTCCTGGATATTACTAACCAAACAAACAGTCGGTGAAGCATGTACATTTTGTTCTATTTTCGTTCACAGCAGTGTAGTTACAACCCCTTTAACTGGTCAGAATTATTCTCAGCATTTGATCAAGCTGATATAGGTAAAACTGTAGTAGGAATTTGTGATTTGTTAGGAACCTCGTGCCATAAGCTATTGCATTATCATACTTTTCGTGATTCAGTTGACTCAATTATAGTCATCTTGGATCTTATACAAACAATTCGCTGGTGTTTATACTTGCCAGTAGTACAGGGTAATGGCATTCCTTACTTTTCAGTTCCCAGTTTATGGCCAATAGTGTCTTCTATACTTGCTTTCACCTATTTCCTACAACCCCCACCATTGCAGTAGTTGATGTTTATATTATGCTATCTACCATTCCATGAATTTTCAAAGTGGAGGCTGCACTGAACAAAAACGCAACTTCTATCTTTCACTCTGAAAACAAATGCTCAAACAACGTATTTATCTGTTTTATTGAATAATTTACATAACTCTTGTTCTAATTATTAACAAATTCATTTCATATATTGTAGCACGCAGTAGGTATATTTATTCTATTGCACAGGTCAAGTCTTCTACTTCCTAGTGCACGATGGACAAATCTAGCCAACTCATTTGGCTTCAAGCAGTGGACAAAACCAAGGCATTCCTAGACTGAGGCGGGCATACAACACCGTTAAAGATTTAGAAGACATATAAATGCAGTAACCACACTTCAAAGTGCACTTGGATACTACTGAGATTGGCATGTATGAAAAAATTCACTACTCAAAATAGCATTTAAAGAGCCTAAGAAGTTTTAGAGCTAGCCATCGTACGAATGGCAACCTTTATCTCTCATACACTAAAAATGAACAGTAATCGACTCCAATAGATTCTATGTTTTCTTCCATTGATGATATTGGGTCAAAAGAGCATTTTATAATTTGCAGCTATTAGATCTAGTAATTGAATATATTAAGATATTTTTATCTATATGTCTTGCCCACACAGGATATACTTTTCAAACACAAATTAATTTGAAATTTTTACAGCAGGTGGAGGTGCGAAAGCTTGTTGCGGAGGTGGAGCTGAACCAGACGCAGCTGCCGCAGACGCTGCTGCCGGTTGGTTCTGAGATTGGATCTTTTTAATTTGACTGTCCGACAAAACATCTATGCTCTTGTACAGCTCGCTCATCATGAGAAGCACGGTGTCTTCGCTATTCCAGTAACAAAGATGACTCTGAAAAGCAAACAGGTAGTCATTGAAGCTTTCCAAAGGCCTCTCCTGTAGCACGTAGTCTATGCGTCGTCCTTGATTCAGTTTGCCGAAGGCTTGGTCAAGCTGAACGATTTCGGACGCTATCGAAGACAGCTCGTCGCTGTCATGGGACTTGTCACTTTCTTTCATCAGCTCTTCGGTGACCTTCTTCACTTCTTCGTCGACTACGTTCTCGGAAGACTCGTTCTGTTGCCAGTGATTCTGTGCGAACCTCTGCATACCTCCTATCGCCCTTCGTACAGAATTGATGATACCTTGCTTGAGTTCTGTACCCATTCGACCAAGGCTCTCCCGCAACTCAAGATGGAGTCTTTTTCTACCTTTGTAGTGCGGAACCTGCATGGGTTTGAGGGTTATTTCAGGATTGATCAGGGGCTCTATCCTGTATGCTACCGGGTCAAACGGGTGAAAGATATTGAAGAACTTATTGCATGTTGGAAACGAAAAGTTCTCGCTGAGCTCGGAGATCCCTCTGACCGTGAGAAACATACCGATGGGAGAACCCAGTGCAAAGAACGTCTCGGCATTGAACAACAGCTGCGGGTACTTCACCATGGGTTGGCCAGTTCCGCAGTCATACTGCTGAAAATCGACATGGACGTTCATTGCGCTCGACATTGGACTCGTCACCGATTCCAAACGTTGAACGTTGATATCAGCACTGCCTTGCAAGTTTTGAATCTGTAATTCCTCTTGTTCTTTCAATAGCTTATCTTCCCTCAATCGCCTTTCTTCGGCTTCCCTCTTTGCCCTCTTTCTTTCCTTCTCCTCCTGCTCGTGTTTTAAATACCCGATCAATTTCTTACGTGGACCCATCGGCAAACCTATGTCTTTCAGGTCACTTTCACTGCATAGTAGCAAGGTCTCCATTTCCATCTGCTCCTCTTCGAATTTCTGTTCAAAGTTTTGAAGGTTCAGCTTTAGCAGCAGCTCTTCCAGTGTAATCAGAACGTCGTCATTAGTGGAGACCTCCTCATGGGTCGAAAGCACAGGAGTTGGGGACCTGTCGACACTGCTGGCCGGAGATTGTTGAACCACATTCGGCTTCAGCGGTTCTGTCGCCGAACCTTGATGGCACAGCAAATCAAACAGCATGAGAGAGCCGAGACTGTGACCGGCCAAAGAGAATTTTCCACAAAAAGTAGGATTGCGACTGAGGAACAACTGATAAAGGGAATTTATTTCAGAACCGATTGTTTCAGCAATAGTTTGGCAGTACACTGGACTGGAATAAAACAAAATATCGAGCAAGGTCTCGTTAGTAAAATTCCTAAGACGAGATATGCTAGGTAGTGTGAGTCGACGGATGTCCCTGTCCACGCCGCAAGCATCGCCATGTAGGGCGCGGTGCCAGTGTACCGGCAGAAACTCAATCCTGTGGGCAAGCTTCAATTCAAGTGCGCCCTTGAAATGGGATTTCAAAAGGGACAGATGTATCGTCCTAAAATCATCTACGCATTCCACAATGGTTCTGGATCTCAAGTCGCATACTGGCCCGATGCCATGGCAGAAGAAAACAACGTGGTCCGGCGCCCCAATTTCGCCTTCTGGAATTTCCTTCCCCAGTTCCACCTCTGCAATACCCCTCTTCATTCCACGTGATTTGACTTGCTGTTCCGGCAAAGTTCCAAAACCGTCTTGGTCTTCCAGTTTTAACAAATGAACGATTAGTTGAGGGTTATGCAACACGATCGATTCAGTTGATGAAATATCTACTTGCTTTGGCCAGCTGTGGTTTGAAAGGACTTTTCTGTATTCATCCTCTATTATCTCTGCAATTTCTTCCTCGAACGGAGCATACTTGTATTCATCATTGCTCTTGGAAAACCACGTACATCGTCGAACAATCGCAGGCGTTTCTTCCCAGTAAATGCTATTCTTTATACGGTCCACGACAGACACGTCATACCTGCCCCCGTCAGTCGAGACCAAGCCGATGTCTCCCGTAACAAAAGCTTCCTCCAGTTTCTGTGAGTCAACGTACGAAAACGGACGCCAGGCGACAGAACCGTCCGAAAGAACCTTCTTGTAACACCAATGTGGAGTAACAGATGCGTACATGCTAGCAGCAGTAGGGGGTGGAGGGATGCTGCTTGCAAGGTTATTGAGTGATGGTGGGAGGCTTACATTTTGTTGTGGTGTCGATTGAGGGTGTGGCGAAGATGTGTAGCCCCCAGAACTGGGGGGTGGTGGAATGCTACCCGAATTATATGCTGAGGACGGTGGTGGGGTCTGAGCATTAGCATTGCCATAATTCGGTGCTACATAAGGTGAGCCGGAATACAGAGGAGTGCGATTACTCGAAGACTTATTCATGTAATTCTGGTTCATCTGCGGTGTCGAGAACATGGAAGGGGGTGGTGGTGTTGATGACTGTGAAACGTTAGATAGCAAATTTTGATTCATGAAAGGAGAGCTGGTTGCAGCACTCATCGGATTACTAGGATTGGAATTTATTGAGGAAGGCACAAATAACTGAGGCTCTTGCTCTGTACTGCCGTTACCAGCGCTACTTGTAACTCCAATCGTAGCAAAAGGATCGTTACTGCCGGATTCTGATAGGAAAAGAGACGAGGCCACGTAATCTCCTTTATTAGACTGCCCAAGAAAACTATCTTCTTCGGCAGAGGCCTTTTCCGAACTCATCAAAGCAGAATTGGCTGGGGACTGTTGCACAGGCATTAAAAATGCACTGCTATTTCCCATATTGAATACATTGGAGGAATTGAATAGCAAGTTCGTCGATTGTTGGTCATTGTTACCAGCCATGGTCAACGGGAGGAGGTTTCCTTTGCCAGCCAAACGTTCCAGAAGAGTTTATGAAAGATTAATAGGTAGTTGAAGACATTTCTGAAGTAAGAACACAGCAAACAAGACTAAATACAACCACTTTATATACTAGCGTCAGCGTATGGGGCAGAAACAATGCACGTACACAAGGTTTAATTTTTTTTTGACTAACGAACCTAATAAATTAATGCAGCAAAGCAGATCCCCAGGACATTGCATCGAAAATTTTATTAACATTAAAGAAAATGCAAGCCAAATGTTTAACTTGTTATAAGCGAAATACTTTTCGACATTCCGCGAATTTATGTAATGTCAAAGGACACGCATACGTTCGGCGCACTTGCGACATCAATTTAAATCCCCGTTCAAAATAAAAGTCGATTATGACATCTCTAGTGGGTTACGTCATAGACTCAGATTTTCCTTCAAAAATCGAATTATTTGTAAGAGAATGTCGTGAATATTATATTAAAGATTATTCAGGGCATGGTACTTCTACGCAGCCCAACATAAAAATGTGTGACGTTACGATTGTGGGAACCATGTCATTGAGCCGCGGTGCATTGCTGTATTGCCCTGGCTGGTACCCCTGACTATTCACAGCCACCTTCTACCCAAAAAGGTTAAAATGGGTGTGTAGATACTTCCACATAGTCGAGGGCAGGATCATCACAGTCCAGTGATTTTGTTGCAGCATGCTTAACTTGTGTATGATCTAGAATTCTCCTAAATAAGTATTACCTATTCTACCATTCTTGCCTTACTGCTATTCCGGTGTTCTATTAGCTAAGTAACAGAGGAAGAATGTTAGCAGTACCAAATATGAACACAGTTGGGTGGTTCATGATTAAATGAATTTATTTTTAATTTGAATTAATCCTTCAGTATAAGTATAATCAAAAAAGGTTAAAAAGAATAAAAATTGAGAGTAGTAATCAACACGTGTGCATAGAGGACACATGAAATAATCTATACATTTACACAAAATTGATACAAAAGTTGTTATTTATCTCCACTATCTAAGTTTTTTCCAAATAGCAAAGAATGCTAATGCTTGACACTGCATTTCAGAGGCGTGATTGAGAGCCTCCAGCAACCACGATAGTCTCACCAGAGATGTAGGAAGCGTCTTCGGAGCAGAGGAAAGAAACGATTCCCGCACATTCATCCGGTTCTCCAATTCTACAGAAGGTAAAGAATTCATTATGCTTTCACTACTGAATATGTAGAGTATTGCTGTACAACTCAACATTGTTTAAGATTTTCTAAAAATTTAGAAACAAATACAACTGATAAATACTTTGTTATAGTAAATACTTCATACAGGAATGTATTTTTCACATACATACCTTTTCATAGGATTCCAATTTGCTATACTTTGCTCTTGTTCTGGTGTCTCCCACAGCTTTCAAAGACAAAAAAAGTCTATTTAAGGCAATATTAGGTACAATAAGCAGGCCTCAAGTTATTGATACTTACAGCACCACTAAATTTAGTTCTGATGATTCCCGGTGCCAAGCAATTTATTCGTATGTTTTTGTTCGCGAGTTCCGGTGTTAAGGCTTTTGTTAACCCTGAAGTAAGGATATTGATACTATGGAAATTATCTAAGATACTATTACCAGCATAAACTATACAATATTATAAGTACACTACCACCCTCCTTAGTGAACACCTCTGAGAAAACAATTTTATTACTGTACATCCTGTTTACTACCAAACAATATACCAGACACCATTACCAATATTTTAAAAAGTGACCTGTAATTTCAAGGTGGTGGAAAAACGTGGCGTAACACTTTCAAAACTAACTATCATGGATGCTTACCTAAAAGTGCTGTTTTACTAACAGAATATGCTCCCAATAATTCGAAGGGCACCATTCCACCGATAGAAGACACCAACACTATAGATCCTTTCCTGCATATCATTATCAAGATTAGGTTATGGAAATTCAGATTAATATAGGCAGTCTCTTGAGTTAGGAATATGCATGGTTACCAATATGGGTATTCATGATTTGATACAAAATAAATGGGGAAAGGACTGACTTAACAGCCTTGGCAGAAATGATAAAGAATTAACATATACCCTCTCTTTTCTATGTAAGGAACGGTTTCCTGGACAAGCATAAAAGCAGCTTTTACATTGATTTCCATTATTTTGTCAAAAGCTGCCTCTGGAGTCTGAGAAAAGTAATATAGGGTCAATATTCCCAAATACATTATATATTTATTACAGGGATAAGAATTTTTATTACTTACACCGAGCGTTGAACCAAAGTATGGATTAACCGCAGCATTTGATATCAATATATCAACGCCCCCATAATCAGTGACTGCCTGAAGCATAAAAAAAAGTGGGATAACAAACTAATTTTCCTGATATTAAAAGGATATTATGGTACAAAATAAAAACCCTATTCCAAGTCCCTATCCCATTCTAAGTCATTCGACTATATATACAGTATATATAATTGTAATGATAAAAGGTTATTCTGGAATATGTAACTATTTGGTAATGTACATCCCATTCTGACAGTAAGGTACATGCAATAGATGGATAAATGTCCAGCAAATCCACTTGCTGTCCCCTATATTCCGAAAGCATCGGTTAAATTTGTTATCAAGAGCATTAACAAGAAATGCAGGGTCAATTTAAGGATTGGGTATTAGTTTAGGGGGAAAGGGGATACAACAAGTGTTCCAACCTTTTCCAGCAAAGCCTTCCTGTGATCTTTGTTTCCCACATGACAAACAATTCCAGACACGCTCAGATTTTCTGCTTTTAACTTTTGGACCGCGTTATCAACATTAGCCTGCTTGCGACTGCTCACAACAACACAGGCCCCGTCTTGCCCCAGCCTTTTGGCAATTGCAAATCCAATGCTGTACAAATTAAAATACAAGCATGTAATACGCGAGGACTAATTTTGATTGATGTGTTGCGCCGTTTATTAATTGTTAATTATTATTATTGTGTTGCACCGCTCTACAACGAAAGAGGTCCCTCCATGTTGCACGAATTTTACATAAGCACCTACCCTTCTGTAGAAGCAGTTACCACCGCTACTTTGCCACTTAATCTTCCCATATTACGGTTTGCTACTTTAATTGCATTCAAATACACGCCCGCAGTGTTAACGTAATTTCTTGCTCGGAAAGCAAACATTGTGCGGTTAATTTTGTTTAGTCATTGCAAAAAACCAACTGCGGTTATTGCAATGATCTATTCGATGTGAATGCAACCTTTAACCTCAACATCGACTCGTAGCAATAAGTCAATGTGCAAATTTCGCAGATTCGGGAATTACCGGTTGTTAATTTAGAGTAAAAAAAGAAAGGGTTGATTGAAACAGTTATCTAATAATCGCATTACGTAACACCGTTCCCTCGCACCTATGATGCGATTACCTGCTGTGTCGTCTAGTCCGTAGATTATACCACCTTGTTTTCAGTCAATATCAGTATTTGGTATGTGTTCTTAATCATCCAGCCACGAAATTACTAGTTTGTAATAAAGATAACTCCAATTAATTAGGGCGGTTAGATATAAATAATTTTTCTGATCAAATCTAGCCGTAAGAACAAAAATTTGGTAGGTAAACAGTCGCTGGCCACTAGAACGGCAAATCGCGGGGAGAGGAGAAAGGGCTACAAATTAATAGCGTCCTATTTGTCTCCCTCTCGATAGATATCAGTGCCATCATTCTGTGTTAACTACCAAGTTATCTGCTGGTACTGTACTATACAAAGTAACTCCCGAGCTTTCCTTGCCATGTTGTACTGCATATTCGCTTTGGAATATCATGATGTTATTATGAAGTTCTACCGATGATATTGGTTGCGAAAATCTAGTGGTTAGGACGGCAGTCATATAGTTCTCCCAAAATTTTTTTTTTGATATGTTGATATCACGAAACATGGGTGATAGCTCAGTACAATAACCGCATACTTGTATTCGTTACGTTATCCGTATTTCGTTATAATGTGACATATTTCAAGAACCAATTACGTATATTTTTATTTTCCAAATTGATTCTGGAATATTATGGTATATCGAATAATACTTTTATTCATGAATTTGTAATGAAACTGCAAGAACGTACTGTTTATCATTTTTGTGTATACTCGACGCAGTACTAGATATTGTTGACAGGGTGACAATGACGTCGGTTAACCGATAGTACGGGAAACATTATAAAACTACGGTGAAAAAGATTTAAGTGATTGCTCATGCTCATCTGATGTGATGTTACATCAGCAAAATTTCTACGTCACGCCGATTGAATACTGTTATTCTCTGATTTTAGGTTTATCCTTGTATTGGTTATATGAATCGATTTAATGAGGTACAATTTGAGCGTCATGCTAAAAGGCGAATTTACCATTCTGACGAGCCGTCTTACGGGCCTGAATAAACGTCATAATGTCAATATCAACAATGGACGTCATTACTTGCGAACCAAACTTACACTTCGTGGTTGTAGGCACATAGGAAAATTTTAATGTAATACGGAAAATTACCGAAAGATACTGCATGAATATAGTTTATTCAACAAAACCAAAGCATAAAGTTTACACGCGCCTGGTGCATGGTGTTGCATCACATGGAACGTTACGCTCCAGATGCTTCTTCTCTCTCACAACTGTGAAGGGGGGAAAAAAGAAAAAAGAAAAAAGTTTTACTTCTTTTATTATAGCACAATATGCCTAATAAGGCTTACTCTTCACAGTCGTGGACAAATAGGCTCGTCCGACTAGTAGAGAAGATAAAGTAGAACATGTCTTTCATTATCCTCGCAATGAGCCTAATATGGTCTACTCTTCGAAGTTTATAAACGTTGTGATCCAGCATAGCTATTTTGAAGGCACGTACGGGAATATTTGCTTTTTATGAGATAGTAATTGAATACGAATGATGATGTATAAAAATACTAATTTATTTGTCATGAATACGTATTCAATGATGACATTTGTAAGAAATTATTTTAAACGATTCAATCTGTACTGTTTTCTTTCTTTCCGTAGTCCATATCTACTAATTTCTACCAGAAAAGCTTAGTGAACAATACAGAGCGTAAAATCTCGACATGAATATGCAGAACGGTATCAAAGAACGAAGAACTATGAATTTCAATCCGGGTCCGTCAAAACTTCCACGGAAGGTATGTGAGTTATAAAGTTTCTAAAGTGTCATTAGNTTTCGCGCGTACCTGTAGACCAATTATAGACACAGATAGTTAGTCTGTGACAACATTTGCCCCTAATTATAATTAGATAATTATCGACGGCAAACTTTCAAGTAATCAAAGCACAGTAGAGAATGAAAGGTTGCTCGATTTTACTTGCCAATCATACAATCATTGTTATTCATGATGATACTCAACAGCCAGCACACTTATTTTATTCACAGCTTGTGTTTTTCATTTTCAACAGATCTGTTGGTGGTATACGCGTTTCTCTATACAATTCGGTGTCTATTGAAGACACTGAAGCGTTAGCTCTCTTCATGAAGGATTTCTGCACGAGATGTAGGCAGTGATGTCAGTGTAATTAAGCATGCAAGTAATGTAGGCAGCTAGAAAGCAGTTTATTTTATCGTTCTTAGTTCTTAGTCTATGTGTGCCTCCCTCTGTCTTATTTCCTTTGTAATATTCACTGATAACATGTGCTTTCCTCATAAAAAAATTTACTCATTCTGTTTACCTAGTAGTATTGGAGGTTTTGTTCTTTCAGGTGAACTAGCTCGCTTTGTATTATCAAATAACTTACTGTATATTCATTTCGTTTTAACTATGTTACTATATGTTGTACGTTTTCAAGAAATATCGAGTAACGTGAAAGTACACCATATAATTTCACAAGTGAATAATAATTTGTATCTCCAGATTTAATGAGCTACTGATGTCAACGAAAAATTACCTAGATTTTGACGTGTAGACGTAATAATGTCTTCTACAGTTCTATCTATCTTATATCCAATGCGATTTGCGGAATGTGCTAGGTATCGCTATCATATCGTTGTAGTCTGGAAATACAAAAATCCTATGTATTCCATAAGTCTTATTGAGGTTTTCGGTGTTACAGATGAAAAAAATTACAACAGGGCTTTTGGTCTGCAGGTGTTGTATTGTTAGTTTCAGATATTGCAGGGTTATGAAAAACTGCTTCCCTTGCGATAGAAAGTAACAGTCCAGTCAAAACCTTTCAGTATGGGTTTTGTTTGTTTTCTGAGAGGAAATGATAAAATTGATTGTTCCCAGACATAGACTGTCCATTTGGGAGGTTATTTATTACTACTTTATTTTTTTCTTATGTCAAGCTCTACCAGCCAAACGGGGGCATGTAGAAGTGTCAGGTTTAGTCATTATTTAGTTAATAAATGCAGGTATTGGATAGTTTGTGGGAAGTAATAATTTTGTGTATTCTCCCACGCTTGAGCTCACAACTGCTTTTGTTTCTGGCCGCGTTGAGTAATGAAATGATGTTCTAACAACCCAATATTATGCCAAATACCCATGTGCGCTCACTTCCGCCAGGTTAAGCTATACATAAACGTAATATGATAACAAAGATGACAACTTGAGAATTATTAATCCGCGAGATGGCGCGAGGGCGGCTAAAATACGTTTGTGTTCTTGTAGTTAATAATTGTCACCACAGACATTAGGTTAAATCTATTGACATAGTCTGCATCATAAACTAGTTATTGATATTGGAGTATTTGGTTGTATTAAGGTAAGTTATTTCAGCTAAGGCTGAATTTTTATGACGAATAAAGAATTCTCTTAAGAAGTTTCATTTTTATTTCTATCACTGTTATATATCGCATGTATTAGTAAATTAAATTTTATTGAAACAGTTAACAACGCTTAATACCATCCATATCCCAAATATCAAGTTTCAGTATTTTTCTGTTAAATTGAATACTGTATGTGAAGCAAAAATATATTTGTATTATTACAGTTAGTATAAAGTCACCACAAGCATTAGAATATAACTATTACAATTTCACAAACCGAATTACGGTATTGGAGTATTTGATTGTATTGTATTAAGGTAAGTTATTTCAGCTAAGGCTGATTTTTTTGGTGATTGATATAGCTTCTTGGCTTGCGCATAAGCAATAAACTTATACCACGTACTACTTTAATAATTGGTTCCAAGCAGGGACTAATTTTGCCGACTATTTTACTCTTTATAGGACAGTTCATCATGCCCATCTTGCTTGAAGGTTTTTTTTCAAACCTTGCTTATAAAAACAAACAAGAGATTTTGGTAAACACTATATAATCTATATATAAAAAAACAAATCTCATAGACGGAGGAGCTTTAGAACATGGGCGTAGACATAAACACAGCATTGCACGTTTTAATATACTCAGTGTTGTGATCGAAAAGCGGAGTCAAGTCGATTCATACGCTGACTCAAGTCAAGTTGAGTAAATTGTGGTTAGAACCGAGTCGATTGAGCTAGTAAATTCTGAATATGAATCACACGTGTTAAGAATTTCGAGACAGTACCATGTCATTAAAAAAGAACTAAATTTGGCTTTACCTGCTTTTGGTTTGCTTGCTAAGAACCAGTACCAATGTTGCTGCGCAATAAGACGGCGGAAGTATGATGAAGTTCATTGTACATTGTACAGTACGATACTGTAAATGCATTATTTTGTTTTGATGTGGTTTTTCAAACCATGCTTATAAAAAAAAGGGATTTTGGTAAACACTATATAATCAATATATAAAAAAACAAATCTTGTAGACGGAGCATAAACACAGCATTGCACGTTTTAATTTACTCAGTGTTGTGATCGAAAAGCTGAGTCAAGTCAATTCATACACTGACTCAAGTCAAGTTGAGTAAATTGTGGTTAGAACCGAGTCGATTGAGCTAGTAAAATCTGAATAGGAATTATACAAGTTAAGAATTTCGAGACAGTACCATGTCATCATTACCAATGAATTTTCCGAATATAAAACGCACTGATATACGTATATATATATATATATACATATTATTTCACGCCTCATTAAAGGATTATTCTAATCGCTGTTTGCAGTCTATGTCTCGTTGCTATATTAGACCATTTTATTCGCGTTAAGCATCTCCATGTATAAAACATACTCTGAAAGGCACTTCTAGTTACAGTCGACCCTCATTAAAACAAACTATTACGGGGAAGAGGCTCCGTATAAGCTGATTGTCCGAGTTAACTGATGGTTTGGGAATAATAGTGTATTACGCATATTAGAAATATGTGTAGACTGAACAATATGAAACACTGTGAAAGAATGACCGAAATTACTTCAAACAATTACTATGTAAAGCATATATTATATATATTTTATAAAATGATATAGCATTACTACGAGGACTCTCAACTCAAATTTTGTTCGGTTATCCGATATCCGACTCGACGGGTCCGCAGAAAACCTTCATGCTTTCACTTATGCAATTCACAATGCGAGAGCTCATCTGATTTTGACTCGATATCAATGTCAGTGGCGCCCATGACACGTGCCATACCATAAGTACGCTACTGTGTGTACTAGACATTGTATACATAATAACAATGTTGCCGCCGCCGCACAAGAAAGCACGTTCCTGGAGGTGTTGTGACTAACTGAAAAAGGAATTCCATCAAACGAATTGAACCAATCAAAATGCCCCGTTTTTAACCAATGGGACCTCGAACCAATCAAATTCTGCGAGAGGTGTATAAATATCGGAGCGTTGTAACGTATTTTCATTCTTCATTCAACGTCTAAAATAACGATTCAAGTATAGAAGCTGATCNGTTATTTTCTGTAGCCAGTTGAGACATAATAATAAGTCTGTGACAACATGTGTCCCTAATTATCGAGTGTAAACTGTCAAGTAATCAACACAAGGTATGGAATCAAATGTTGCTCGATTATTACTTGCCAATCATACAAGCAGTGTTATTCATGATTATACTCAACAGCCAGCACACTTGTTTTATACACAGCTTGTGTGTTATTGGTTCTCAACAGATCTCGTGATGATGAACGAGTTTCTCTATACAATTCGGGTAACACAGAGACGACACTGAAGCGTTGGCTCTTTTCGTGAAGGATTTCTACACGAGGTATAGGCAGTGATGGCAGTGTAGTAGTGCATGTGAGTAGTTTAGGCAGCTAGAAAGCAGTTTATTTCACCGTTCGCAGTCTTTTTTATACCCCACCTTAACATCGTTTAGTTCCATTCACTGATAACATGTGCTTTCCTTTTAAAAGTAATTTTACCTGCGTTATAATTGCAGAATTAGCTACATAGAATTCATGTACTTTTTCAAGAAATATCGAGTAACATGAAAGTACACCATATAATTTCATGAGTAAATATTAAATTGTATCTCAGGATTTATCAAGCTACCTTTGTCAACGAAGAATTAACTACTCATTATCGCAGCTCAAAACATTATTCCGCAAGATGTCGCTAGCGATTCCTAATAAGTGTGTGTGTGTGTTCCTATAAGTAAATAGGCACCACAAGCATTAGGATATATTATTAAAGATACAGTGCGTCGTGAAACTGATTACGGTATTGGAGTATTGATTGTATTAAGGTAAGTTACTCAGCTAAGGCTGAATTTTTACGACGAATAGGAAATTCTATAATATAATCCTGTACTATAGGTTGGTCATATGGTCTTTAACCTTTTTTATTGAAATTTATGCTCACCAATAGCTTATTATACCCGCCTAACAACAGTCTTTCTTAGCATTGTATTTCGTGTGAAGATCTTGCGGATTATAACGTCAAATGTAATTGGCGTTTGAAATTGTGATGAAATATCAATTATCAATTGACCCTTTACAATAGCTCAATTGTGTGTACTGTAACTAAAATTTTGGTAAATCTTTTTGGCATTGAAAATGCAGTAAATTCACGTATCCATTAATTTTTAAGATCGCCTAAGACTTTATTTTCTTAAAAAAATACAAAAGTGTCAGTATATGTGCTTATAATTCTGTTAACACAAGAGGCAGATTGTATACGAGAAACCCTCTCGTACGCAGTCCGTTAAGGGAAAAATTCTCCTCAATCCTTATTCATTTCTATTTATTATTAGTATTATTTCCAATTGTTACTTCAGATCGGAACCTTTCCATTGTACAAGATATAGCTGGGAAATTTCAGTGCATAATCTTAATTTTCAGTATCATACATTTTCTATTTCTGTCATTGCATATCCGTAATTGATGAAACTGATTTGCGGAGAAACGGCCGGAGTTCTGCATAAGTGTAGCATAATTCTTAATCGAATCGGAATCGGTACATCCTATATGCCATATATTAAACTGCTAACAATATCTCAACTGATAAACCCCGAAACACTAGATCCTTGTGAATCTATATGCATGCGAATTCATTCGCAGGGCCGCAGCTAGAGGGGCGCAGAAGGACAGGAGGGGCCACTATTTAGATTTTGCCGTGGGTGCAGTCAAAACTTGCAACGCCCTTGCATATTTATATTTCGAAATATCAAGTGCAGTAAACATTTTTTACTTAACTTTCACATCGTGACTTTAGGATTTCGAATGTGTGGGCCTTGTTTCACACAACAAGTTATTTTCTTTCGAAAAAAATCCCCGGCATATACATGAAAACCCATGACTCCATGTGTACACCAATGTCGTCACTGCAATTTTCGAACAAGTTGATGTAACCAATACCATGTGACCGAAAAACGTTACGAAAATATATACTGTACATGCACCAGCCATGCCGCCGGCATCGCGCATCGTGAGACCGGTAACACTGTAAACATCACCGTTAAAAATACCAAGATTACTTTAATATTGAAGATAGTTTTTTCGGCCTTGAGTAAGTCCACATGTGTGATCCATGGGAGCATTTCATTTCGAAAAATAGAAATAATATAGATACATACATGATCTAATCTAATATCATGTGCTTATCACTATTTCGTTCAACATAGATATTTGAACAACAACATTCTTGGAGTTTTATCAAAACGCTGTTGACTAGCATACCTAGCAGCAATTCATCATGTGAATTTTCACATGATATGGATGTTATAGATGTAATATTTGCAATTATTATTACTTTCATTGCGGTGTAATGCGCCACTTTTATCCATCAAAAGATCTATATTTGCGCGCCATATCTTGGTCATCCCCTCCCTAGCTCCTAAAACCTATTTCCGCCACTGCTGGTGGGCATGTTAATGGCGAGCTCGAGAGTGAACTAGGTCAAATGCCATGTATGTGTTACTATTCCAGTATTTATATTACTGCAATGCATACTGATTCTTTGAGACCGTTCATGCTTATTTGCAGGCAAAGAATTGCAGTGCCGCCTATCTTAAGTGCATGGAAGACATTTCAGTATCTCAATCAATGTCAGTATGGGTTCAGGAGAGTTAATTGAATGTTCCAGTAGCACTTGATCATTTGCGACTACACTGGTCAGCTCAAACGGTAAGTCATGCTAAGCCTATGCTGTCATTAGTACAGTAATCCTCTTCTCTTGTCTTGACTCGAATTTAAATTACCGTACTAGTATGTACGTTGCCGCATATTGGTAGTTCGCCCTCCGGGAGAAATTCTGGTTTTGAGATCATCGTGTTTTTCGGTATCGTCCTTTTTTCGTCGTTTACAAGGGTTTGGATCCGTTTTCTGTATAAATACCGCGAATTGCCACTTACAGGCACTGATTAGACAGCGTCGGCTAAGTGCGAGCAGTGGAATAAGTATAATCTCACGGTCGAAGAAAACTGAAACGCAAGAAATAAATTAAAAACTCGTGTAAAAACACGGAAATTTCATTACAATTTTACAGCTAGATAGCGGAACAATTTTGTTTTCAAATGCTATATGTTGGATCTAGAGTATGTTTTCATTTAGTTGTGCTCGTAGATCTGTAATTCGTGATTCAGTAATGTACTAATAGAATAGGCTAGAGCGATTCGTTAGTTCTTTAGCGTTTAGTCAGGTCAAGGATTCCCCACTTTCGCTTTTATGCTTTCCGGCATGTTGTTACTCGCCTCTCACCACCTTGGAGTATGAACCCTCGGCTCTATGCGAGCGTCCACGTTCGCTTTTACATGGAATAGTGAGAAATATTTTGTAACTTTGCAGGCTGAGAATTTACTTTTACTAATGTTTGCGCGAATAAAAACTATATAGATAGAACTATATAAATAACTATAACCAGACGTCTATGGCAAGTACTTAAATTGCGCCCCTTTTGACGCTCATCATCAAGATAACTTTACGATAGTTTCAACTTAAAAATACGAGCTAAGCCTCATAATTTTTCAATGATGACAAATTATGGCAACAGATAAACAACTGCACTTTTCATGCTTTTACTTTTCTTCAAATTTATTCACATTCTGAGGGCTTGTTTGACGTCAACATAAAGTTACAGGGCACAATTTATACCTACAATACCATAATTGCAAATCCCGAACTTCCAGCTATGGTTATTTTAATTTACTAGATAAATTAATACATATATCTTCCTGTTTTGTTTTTTCTATTGCTATAGGTTATTTGTTTCTATATTCCCACGAAAGAAATACCAAATACCCGTAGTGAACTATCGTCATGTGGCGGACCATCTTTTTAGCATTTCTTGCACTGCAAGCAAGGACCACCAACGGTGGCATCATGATAGAAGATCCACCTTCTACGTCAACCTGTAGACCCTTTAGACAAGTGTTGGAAAATGCGTTCCTAGAAATCGCAGCATTGTATTTTGCCGACAACCCGCGCGGGAACGATAGTGCCATCGTCCCCGATCAGCTAGATCCCCTGACCCCGCAGAATCTATTCCTGCAATACTACGGCGAGGGCGCGTCTCTTGAAAATTTTCAGAGCGTCTTAACCAGAATGCTGTACTCGGATCCTGGGAACGAGGGCGAAACTAGCGATGAGTCCGCATCCGTAGTGAATGCGGATAGAATCGTGTTGCGAAATGATATATATACGTTCGTGAAAACAGGTAGTTACGACCTGGCTCGCGAGAGGTACGGAGAATTTCTTTACAAAGGCGTGTCCGAGTTCCTTCCCGCTAGTTCTGACTGGAAGAAATGGCGATGTGTGGATAACAGTAAACTTGAGAAAATCCGATCATCGTTCTATAGAGAATTTGTGAAGTAAGTTTTTTCAATGTGATCGTTAATTGCGTTTTGTTTGTGTGAATTTTATTATTATTTAGGTAAGTAATAATCATTCTACAAATTGTGCAGATTAAGAAACGAAGTTGGCGAATTCAGTTTTGGTCACTTTCTCGGCCTCGGTTCCGGTACTACACTTGCATTCGCCATCGATGATACAGGAAGTATGTCTGGAGAAATTGCTGCCGCCAAGCGTAGGGCTTTTGTAAGTTAATTTCATGTTGTACAGTGTAGGTATAGGTTTTCGTTCAGAGTCATTTCCTTTACAGCTGATGAAGGGAAATTGTATACAAAAATATATGAATAATAATAATAATAATAAGATAGTAAACGTTTTTGCTTCAGAAAATTATTGAAGAGCGTCAAGGTTCCCTCGATCAGCCACAAGATTTTGTCCTGGTACCGTTCAACGACCCGGGTGTCGGTCCGCTAACAGTTACTACTGATCCAGATCAATTCAAGCGCGCTATCAATAAGTATTTATTATTTACTGTTTTGCTCGTTTTTCTTCGGTTTCACTGNGTCCGCTAACAGTTACTACTGATCCAGATCAATTCAAGCGCGCTATCAATAAGTATTTATTATTTACTGTATTGCTGGTTTTTCTTCGGTTTCACTGTAGACTTTATTTCTTAATCTTTACCGGCCACTTAACATTACAGTGTAGATTTAGCAATCAGTAGACTAGAATTTTCAAGATTGCTCTTATAACTATGATAGATTGTATGCACATGGCGGCGGTGACTCTGCCGAATTGAGTATGCGAGGTATCCAACTAGCAGTAGAAAATTCACATCCAGGTTCTTCCATATTCGTGATAACCGATGCCGATGCTAAGGATATAGAATTACAAGTAAGAACTTACTTCTTTAAATTTAAAATATATTCTTCTGGGGATACAGAAATACCGTATACCGTATATCGTATTATCGTGAGTGGGAACTGTAATTACCGACATTTCTCATAAGATTTCAACTTTCGAACTCCCTCAGCCTC
>QXVX01011170.1:0-13935 GCA_013436065.1 Halocynthia aurantium | reverse complement strand
ATTAACTTCTATAGAAATGAAAGCGAATGTCGTCGGTTTCACGCTATAAAAGACCAAACAGCTGGAACGATTTGAAAAAAAAAATGGTGTGATGACTTTGGGTATGTGTGTGTGCGTGTGTTCGCCTGTTTTCTATATAAAACCTTCTTCTTGTAATTCTCTCGCGCCTAACTATCCGAGGCAGATTCAAACTTCTCGTTAACATTCTATTATGACAAGCCAGAATCAAACGCTTCGATTACATATAGATTCATAGACAATGGACAGCTACAAAACTGCTTAAAGAAACTCCAGTATCAATATCCCTGGTAGCTAGTTCGTTAAAGTTTAGAAATTCACCGATGGAATGAAATCATTAGTATTAATACATTTAAAAAAGGAAGACTTACTTTCAAGTTTCGTAATCCTGTCCTTTAGTTTATTGTTTTCAGCTGTAAAAAAATATTAGGATATAAATTTGCTCGTCACAGGATCGTCCATGGATAAAGCAATGCTACGGGAAAATCCTGCATCTGTCCCCGGGTATTCAAACTCACCAATCACAGGCGCTAGTTTCTGATCAATCATCGTGTTGGTTTTATGAAAATCGAGAACGGAAGCGACACCACGTGGCCCGGGCAGTCCCTGGTTTCCTTTCTCTCCTTTCACTCCGGCGATCCCTTGACGCCCTGTGGGACCAGCTGGCCCCAGTGGCCCGGAAACACCAGACGATCCCCGGCCGCCCGGAACTCCCTGTTTTCCCGGCCTTCCCTGTTTGTATTCAGGGGGACATCTCGTCTCATATGAATCGCATTTGCTTGCGGCCAAAACAGGCAGAGCAAGACAGATAAGTGAGAGTAAATATACGCGCATTGTAACCTTTGACCTATGACTATTTCACGATGTGATATAATAGAATTGCGTTGATTGGGAGAACATTGAGCCTGCCTAATAACTCTGCGCTCCTTACAGGAGTGACTGGAATGATTTCTGGTAACCCAGTGTGGTGTGGTTTCGGGTGGTTATATAATTAACTTAACACTTCCCTTCACTATATCTTGCTCAATGAAATCCCCATATAAGCTAATATATCAGGACTGTAGCGCTCAGTTCTAGATCATGCGAATGAATCAAAGTACATATCATGCCATTTTCTATATAACAACGAATATAATATGTCGTGTAGCGCTGTTTAGATCCTTTCTCACACTGACTATGGAGTCACAGGGAACTGGTTATCTTAGTAGTAGAAAATGTTTACCTGCAGTTAGGTTTCGGCAATTAATTGGCTTTCCATAGTAAACTACTAAATTCAAGATGAAGTCTGATAAGTTATACAGATGTGGATTCAGACTGCGCATGCGCATACAGATAAAAGAGTTATATAATCATTTATCATCTAACGGAGATTGTGAGTTACAACTCACTATTATTTAAAACCAGTCCTTGTTAGCGGGAGTGTATTTGTAGTGTCCACACAGCGGTGTTGAATAACAATATACTCTACTATAAACGCTACACTGTCACCAAAGGAGTTTTCATGTTCCAATATCAATTTTACATTGCTTGGCTAATTCAGCACTGCCTGTACTGCATCTAGTAGCTGACTGTCAATTGTATTATTGTGTCACAAGCGTGAAAACCTTAGCTTTGATTTAGCTTCCGGCTATATAAATATTCCAATGTCAAAAACAGCTAAATTTAACCGAGGAAAAGTTTCTCGCCTAAGGACAATGCTTATAATTAACCCTTTATTCACAACACCGACATAAAAACGTAGAAAATGGATCGGTAAGAAATGTAGCAAGTGAGCACAAGTACATTACCTTACACAAATATTGTACTGTACAGTACTAGCAAGTTGACATGAACACTCGTTTCGAATTAGAAGGGGGTAAAGAACTTGGAAGATGTAGTACAGTGGTTTAAAGGTACTTGTTCATTAGGTTCCACAAATATTGTACAGTACTAGCAAGTTGGCATGTGTACCACAAGCAACCACGGCCACAACACAGCGAATATTGAGCGAGACAGCGTCTATGCGCCTCGCGGGCAAGTCATTTTGAATTCGCGCAAATAACAACTTATCAAATATCATCATCAGTATGTTCCACATCCTAGAACCCATAGAATGTTGTTTTCCAGCATACCAATACCTGGTTGTGTACTGAAAATGTGCAATCCAATGCCATGGTCATAGAGTTTGAAGGTCATTGAGGGGATAACAGCTGCTGTGAGACTTGAGGGGATTTCCCACACGTGTTGTCGGACACTTTTCCCGCTAAATTGGGCAATATTTTAGCAATAGCAAACTCAACATTGATTTGATAATTAGAAGTTATTAACATTGAGTAACATTCAACATATTATTGAAATATACTGTATATATACATATGTGGTTGTAACACACAATACACCTCGTGAAATTGAGAACATTGCTGATGTCTGTGGGAATATGATGTAAAATAATAGGTATGGTATATTCGCCAAAGAAAATAGCAAGATTGTGGATAATTGTATGACAATTCTAGTTTTGAAATTTATATTTTATAGTAGTTTTATAACAAGTTATTTAAGGGGAGTGCATCTGCTCAGTTTTGTAGTTTATTAATGCCAAAATGTCACAATTTGACAAGCGAGATGTTGTTAATAATTGTATCACAATCCTGATATCACATTTTACATTTATTCGGACTTTGTACTCTTCTTTAACCTACTCACTATTTCCTCTATTGTAGATTTCAATGTAACAATATGTCGAATGAAGATCTCAATCCCGGAGGATTGGATTCAAATCATGGACGAATAATAAACTGTTTTGCTTGAAGAAAAGATTTCCGGTAACAAAATTGAGTCGAAGTTAAGTAACCATGGAAATGGAAAAAAGTCAGAAGCATTATGACCATAACAATAATGAATCGGAAGATAACGAAACTCATTCGGTTTGTCTACGAATGATGCCAACTTGGGTGTCAAAAAATGTCATCAGCAGATTTTTTGCCGGTCTCCCGATATCAGAAATCAAAATCATAACGGATCAGGATGGACAGGCTACCGGTCGAGGTTTGGTCAAATTTAAAACGCGTTCAGCTAAAATCCAAGCTTTGAAACAGAATAACACTTTGATGGAGCAAAAGTGGATCCAAGTCCTGCCCGCATCGAACGAGCCGAATAATTTATATTCTGGGACGAGTACTGAATCCTCCTTATGCACTGGATGCAAACGTTCTCAAAGCAACACTTCGTCAGATGAAAGATATCCTAGAAAGTCGAGTTTTCTTGCTGCAAATCATGATTGCGTTTGTGTAGAAATATGCGGGTTTCCATCAACTGCAACTCGTCAATCGATTGAAATGATTTTCAACGGGGTAAAATTTGCAGAGGGCAGTTTTTTCTACGAAGCTGATACCGGTCGAGCGTATGCCGAATTCATGAACGCGGAAGACTACCAGACAGCTCTATCAAAAGCAAACAAAGGTTTGGATGGGAAAAGAATAACCGTTTACCAGATCACAAAGGAAATGATGATTGAAAAAGTCAAGAAAAACAGCAGGTTGATGGATGAGAAGCGATCAGAAGAATTAAGAAAGGAAAAGAAGGTAAACAAAAATTATTGATGCATTTTAGGATAAAAATAGGTTCTAGATCAGAGGTTCTCAACGTTTTCCCCGTATTCCTCCCTTACCAACCCCAGACGCTTGCATTTCCTCCCCAGAGCTTGCTTATTACAGAAAACAAAAGAACATAAAATCAACCACATATTTACAAATTTTCATACAACTTGATTGAGAACCCGGAGTCGCGTACTGAGAAACTAATAGTCATTTGTCATTACAACTCGAAGCTAGTAGGTAAATCTAGATTCTAGAAAACTATCATGTGCCGCTGACAACATCAGACCTTGCGTTAACAGAAAAAAACACCCAGAAAACTATTTTCCAAATTCCTCCCCAATTCCCTCCTTAGGCAAATGTCCTCCCATGAATTTCAAATTCCTCCTTTCTGGAGCCAAGTGTCAAAATTGAGAACCACTATTCTAGACGAACTGTGTAAATTGTTAGTAACTAATTAATTTTTAATAGTGAATATAGTATTTTTCCTTGCCTCTTTATGTGCCTGCACAGCATGATTTGGTAGCATACTATGTAAAGCTGACTTACAGCTAAAACCCAACTGCAGTTAAACATTTTCTACTGCTGAAATAACCAGTGCTTATTTTACTCCGTAGTCAGTGTTAGAACGGATCTAAACAACGCTACGCGTCATATTATATTCATCAAACACTTACTGCAATAAAATAGTTTTGGCAATAAATAATTAGGTGATCTCGATCCCACATGAGTTTTCATATCGCAACGGCTCACTATTTTCTGAGACTAACAAATTACAGCACCTTGTTCTAGCGTTATTCTTATCACTCTATCCGTTCAATGTACCCATATCTGGTACAGTGTACAGAAAATAGTGGATCATAGTCATATACAATTGTATCTTAATGCATTGTATTCTAGTCATTCGCATGTTCCATGCCAGTATAACAACTATATAGGCTATTGGCTTCAGTCGTCAACTTATAATCACAAGGTGTCGCTATAGTGTTACTATAGTATAGACCTTTCTTGTTTTTCCGGGTTCAGTGTTTGGGTCAGATGTCTGAGTTGGACTGCATGTACTGTAGGAATTTTAATAGTTTAGTAAAATCCCTCTTCAGCAAAGTCAACGATACGAAGCAGAGAGGAATAAAAATTTGCAGGAATGGCTGCTGAAGCAGCACATGCAAGAAGAAGAACGCCTGCATAAATTCAAAAGACGGAAGATGGCAATGGAAGAATTCAGAAGGAAATTGGAGGAACAGGGTCTTGACGAAGAAAGGATACGTAAGGAGGAAGAAATAGAGCGAAAAAACAATGATGAAGCGGATATGGGAGGAACAGGATCTCGGAATCCCATATCTGTAGTGGATAATGGGATCATTCCTCATGAAAATTCAATACAGGAAATGGGCAGTTATGTTAATTGTGTGGATATGGTAATAGATGATCCAGATCAGACATGGAATGTGCAAAACAATAATATAATATATTCATCACTCACAAACTCAGCATCTATTCCTCAGCAGTCGAATTCTAGCAGTGCGATCTTTTCAACGGCACGTGCCAACCAAACTTTTTCGACTTCAGCAGTAAATGTACCTAGGGTCACTAAGACCGTCGATAGCACCCCTCATGCTGTTACAGGTGTACCCACACCCCTAATTCCCTCCTTTCGATGCACAGGATCCACTTCCTTGCCGGGAGGCAGGGCATCCGCCCCAGTAGCGGAAATTCGACCTTTTACTCGGCCTGTCGCTACAACTTATCCTACCCCTATCCCTACTATTATAACAAGATTTAGGACCCCACCAACTACCCCCTTTCCACTAGCAACAGCAAATATACCTCCAGCTGCCCCCTTTGCTATGTCTGGACCAAATTTACCCCCACCTGTACACATTCCCATGTTAAGGCCGAGGACAACCCCAGCTAACTCCTTTTATATGTCAAGATTAAATATACCTCCAACTGTTCATATGTCAAAGCCAAAAACAACCCCAACTACCCATGTTCGTATGTCAAAACCAAAGACAACCCCAGCTGCCCCAATTCCTATGTCAAGAGCAAATATAACCCCAACTATTCCTATGTCACGATTGAATATACCCCCAACCGTCCTTATGTCGAAAGCAAAGATACCCCCAGGTCGCCCCATTCGTATGTTAAGACCAAAGACAACCCCAGCTGCCTCCGACCGTATGTCAAGATTAAATATACCTCCAACTGTTCGTATGTTAAGGCCAAAGACCACCCCAGCTGCCCCCATTCGTATGTCAAGACCAAAAACAACCCCAACTGCCTCCGTCCGTATGTCAAGATTAAATACACCCACAACCGTTAGTATGTCGAAAGCAAAGATGCCCCCAGGTCGCCCCATTCGCATGTCAAAAGCAAATACTACGCCCACTTCAATCATTATAATAGATGATGACCCACCAGTTGGCCCAGTTCCTACTACGATGGGGGTAATAGAAGAGGACCCATCCCCAGATACCAAGGATCTGCAGCTGCTGTACGTTTGCATAGAGAATACGCACATTGACATCACTAAATCCGAAATCCGTGAATTCATCAGCGACCTGTCAATCACAGATGACGACATTCACTTTGTTCGCACGAAGTCGGCTGATCGTTGTGGATGTGTTTTCATCAAATTCGCGAGTGTCGAAGAAGCGGCTTTGGTCGGGAGAATCGGTAAATCAAAAATAGGAGAACAAGAGGTGACAGTGAAGCATGTTACCGCGCAGGTGATGAACGAAATGGATTGCGTAGACGCTAAACGGAATCTCGCACAGCTGCTGGTTCCCCCGCGGCAAATCGGTCCCGTTGTTAATATTACCAGAAGTACAACGGGCAAGAAATTACTGCCTTCAACTAAACACCGGATCATGACAAGGAAAATGACTTGTATAAAAATGACGGAAGTGCCAAAGCTTGAACTTCTTTCGTTGCACATCGAGGAAGTTCTCGAAGGCATAAACATATTGCCACATGGAGTATATATCATGCGTGACATCAACGGTAACTGTAGGGGAAGCGTTTTCGTCGAGTTAGAAGAGCCAGAAGACTGCGTCAAGGCCGTTCAATTAGGCAATGGCGTTGAGATTAACGGGGAAAAGATACGAGTGTTCCCTTTATCTGCAGGTGAGCTGGATAAGGCATTAGAAGAGAGGCGTACCCGTTCTGTGACCCCAGGTAGGAGTACAGTGATCCCTACCACATCCAGGAGAGCGCGCTCTCGCCCAGCCCTTGGATCCGTAGCGAGGGCTGGAGCTAGGTTACCAGTAAACCCACCACGACGCCCCCACAATCCCCCAATTCAACCCCGAAATCAAGCACGCAGGTTCCCGGGAGCAAATGCGTTTTCACGCCCCCCTTTTCCCTGGGAAGGACCTATGGTCGGTAGGCCTGGGTTGCAAGATGAAGCGCCTGTTGCATACGCACAATACTATGAATATGGTCATCAAAGTCGTATACCCAGAATTTCACAAGCGAACCCCCATTCTTACCCCCCATTTTATGGACCCAACTTCCATAATCCTGCGTCTGCTGGTCCCCGATTTCAGACGCCCGGGGTAACCGAACAAGATGCATTTGGATCCTCCAATTTCCATGAGGATGACAGTATGATGGGCGGGAGTCAAGCTCAGTGGTTCCAGCAAGGAAATCCACCTTATCAAACGGACTGTTCAATGCTGTATTAATGATATCTCCGACAGAATTTACCATATAGGTCACGTAGGCCACTGAAATTAATTTGTCGTAATGATGTGTTATATTGTGTTGAAATTCTTATTTCTTACATTATTTTACCTAAGTTGCGGGCCCCTTTGAGGACTGCACGGTTTGCATACCCCTCACACTGACAATAAATAATTTATTAACTAAACTTATCAAATCCAATGAAATAACGATGACCCCGCTTCTTCCGCGATGTCAGTTTATTGAACTCGACGATTGCGTTGTAACAGTTACCACTATACAGTAAAGTATAGCATTTATGATATCACAACTATTTGAATTACAAAGTCGTCTCCTGTTGCAGTTCAGCTAACAGCGTAAAGTTTTCCGGCGATAAATTTTGCAGCTGTGACGTCATCATATCCTCGCATCTTACGTCACAATCATCTAATTTATTTTTTGAATTGTGACCACATAGGGATCCACTGTTATCTTTGATTGCTTCATATTTGTTGATTTTTGAATCGCAGAGCAAAACGTGTTCGCTTGCTCGTAAAGTTGAGTCTTTTGTTACGTCAGTCTTTTTTTCTATGACGTCAGTTCCTTTCTGTATGACGTTTTCTACATCTTTTGGTACGTCACTGTGTTCTTCCATTTGCACGGTGAGACTTAGTTCAATCATATTTGCTGAATAACAACAAGGGTAAATCACTAGAAGCTGTTGTGTTGTTGTATGTGAAGGTCCGGCCTTCTATGAATAATGCTAAAAGCTACAGTACCATATGTACCAGCTAAAAACTAAATATCGCTGTACCATGCTGCTATCAGGGTCATCTTGGCCGTTGTCGACGATGAAGTGCGACTTTAAAACCGGGAAACCTCTAAAACTCGCAGCATAACGCTCGGCCACTAACTAACGATTATTCTGTGGAAAGGTCGCCCCAATCGTTACTAGTGGTGCATTGTATCGTCCCAATCGTGTATTGTACTACGAGTTATAAAGGTTTTACGTTTTTAATGTCGCACGTCATTCTAGATACGATTAGTGCAGCCCAATATAACCCTGGTAGCAGTAAGGCAGAGTGGTATTTATTATTTAGCTGGTACAGCGGTACTTTCTCCCCCCTCTAACTTCGGTCTTGCTCACTTACCTTCTCCTCCATGTCCCTCAAATCTCACTGTCCTATTGATGACGTCATTCTTTCCGGTTGATGACACAGAATCGGTTTTGAAATAGCTGTATGGCAGAAAATCACGTTTTGATGCTGGTTTCGGGCAAAGTTTATGCAGCACGAAATCTTTGAGTTTCCATAACGCGTGCGAATATAATAACGGATTGATTGCGCTGTTGATTGGCAGCAGTACAGTTCCTGAAAACATGAAAATACTGTACAGTAAACACTCGATTATCCGAACTAGGCGGAACCAACTCATGTTCGGATAATCGAGGTTAGAGTTTTCAGCCTCATGTTTCCATGGAGGTTGTGCGCCTTTTTTCCATAATATGGGTTGCTAGTTGTATACGAGCAAACATTGTATATTAAATACTGTTTACTTCAGATTCAATATTCAGTTTACCTGTAAAATCCACCAATCCTCTTTCTATATGTCTTCCGTTGACTATATGGTAAAGAAATATAATACAGATGGGGAGCCAGCATAGAACATCTGTGGCGACTGAAAAAGAATAACATACAAATATTTATACCCCTGTATAATGCGCAACTGTGACGTCCAGATTGCTGGAAAAGCTCTAAACTTGCAGACATTTCTATGAATTTGGTATCCGGCCTTCTGCCTTTTTTCCGAGACCGTCTTTTCTCCTAGTTGCAAATACGATATACTAGAATCTAGATCCTCCAACTTACCCAATAGAAATATTTTTTTCTGCATAGTTTTGCTGTCTCTCCTCCATTGCCTCGATCGCTTTCGCACGCTCTTTCTCACCGCCGGTTTCGATGACGCTTTGTAGATTATGACGTAGGCGATTGTGATGTAACAAAACGCGCAGAAATTGAACGCGATAACGCAGGTCGCGTAAACCCAGGCAATATCGTTGACGTTTGGATATAAGTTCGGCATGCAGATGCTGAACCAGTTGTAATAACCTGAAAAAAGTATCCGCTAGATGGTGATGTTGAGCAGTTGTTCTGTGTTATTTTTTACCTTACATTATTTACTGTTTAAGTTTATTCTAATGGGCTCGTATCAGGGTCTGGGAACGAATTAATTCACTTCACATTATTTATAATTCGGACCTCGAACCATTCAGAATTGAATACGAAGTATAAAGCGCCACTGTATAAAAAATTACCAAACGGTGTGACGTCATCCAGATTCCATTTGTGATGTAATCCCGTAACCTTGAGATCTTTCAAATAATTTATCATCGTGTCCCAGGATAAATCTAAAAATAAGATAATTTCGTAGTGGAGATTTTTCAATTAGCATATTTTCTCAAACTAAACGTAATATTTAATACATTTGCTTTTAGTAAAGATGCTAATTGACGCATTTTTACGATATGCTAAGAATTGTGATACTTTATTGTATTTAGCGAGGGTTGTCAGATTTGCAGATATGCTTGAGAGAGAGATATTTAGTGTCTCGGATGACGAGGAGCAAAAATATTTAACGAATACCCATTTACGTAAGTTTCACGGTATGAATGAATGTTCATTTCTAAATGCAATTGGCACCTACCTGGTAATGCATCTGTCGTATTGTAGGTCAGAGTATTGGCTCTCAATATGAATTCCCTCATTTCTTTCTCGCGAACTAAATCCATCGGTACGAAGGGCAGAGGCAACCATAAGCGTTCAATGAAGTAATCAGATAGTGAATCTATCTAGGGAAAGCACAATCACACTGTTATGAGCCGTCTGTATTACATGAGAATTGCGAGGGACAGACAGAGTAAATTTACTTGAGACCTATCAGAATTAGTTTTAAGTCTGCTGTACTTACCAATGGTATGATAGCAACGGCAATCGATATGGTCCACATGAATATACACGAAACCACAGAACTTTGAACTGTAGCTGACCTCTCGACCTTGAATGGACGCAATGAACCATATAACCGATAACTTGTCATCAGTAGTAACATGAATACTGAAGTCTGACTGGAAATCTGATTGATAACTCCAAGTGAAATGCATGTTGTGCTCGAACGCCATATCCTGTCTGTGACGCAATACCTGACGTAATGGGTGACGTGAGTTAATTCTTACTTTGATTCATTTTACAATGTTAATTTGAGATATTGGAAAATCATGCGAAAGTGTTATTCGAGGTAAATATAGACCTCGCATAACGTGGTTTTAGTTAGTGGTTATGCAGATGCGCGGTTTCGGTATATTACACGTGAAATAAGTTATATTGTAATAAGACATATCTGTGCAGTGTTGTATGGTTTTTGTAGCAAAGAAATAAGTTATGTTGTAAAGGACAGTTATCAGCGTTACGCACCGGCTGAAAACCGGTAAGAGAGAAAGGATAGCTTCGAGGTATCATACTTTGAACAACTATTGATGGAACTTATACATAATAAATCCCAATATTTATTGATTTAATTGATGTAATGCATCTGTAAGATAAACTGCTGAGTAGCACCTGTAACCTCATTATCTCACCTTCCGTTGGAGGCAGCAGATTCAATCCCTATTGTGATCAAATAAACGCCCATTAGGAAGTCGGCAGCGGAGAGGTTGAATACGAATATTCTATTGCACTTAGCAAGTTTTCCGAGTTTTTCATATTTTCTGTCCTTCCAGAGTTCCGAAAATGTTTGATAAATAACTGCTGCGTTTCCGAACAGCGCCATGACGCCCATAAACCATATGAAAATTTCCTAGTGAGAGTGGAGTAAAAATTAAAGTATAACTGGAGTGGAGTAAAAAGTAAAGTGAAACTCTTGAGGTCGAATTAAGTTAAGTCGTGGTAGCTTGTGCTGGTGCACTGGAACCTATTTTATTGCATCCTCTACAATGTAGATTCTACATACTATTGTATTGCAGAATAGGGTACTAGCTTCGGTTACATTTGGTATTAAGTAGCTTGGGTGAGTTTAGGTTTGAGTGATAGGTGTCTATGTCTATGAGAAGGGTCGGCAAAGTTGTCGATATGGCTATCCACGGGGTCAATAAACACATTTATTGTATTTTTCATTCTATATGGTACTGACATGAGGATTTGAATTGTACTTGTGTACTGAGTGGTCGACTACATTGTGCTATCGTTTTCAGCTTAGTGTTTTCTAGCAGTTCCTGAGTATTGATTTAAATTAAACAAGGTTTAATGATGTAAAAAGTTTGACGATCCTTAGTCTAGGCGAGGGCTAAAATATGCAGCACTAACATATGTGCAATATTTACTATATGTTTTTTAAGCAACAACAACAAGCTTACCAATATAAAGTTTCTTATCAGAGCATCTCTTTGTCGAAACGTATTATCACGTGACGAGTTAAACATTCTCTGACATTCGTCACTTCCGTCATCGCAGTCACGTGTGTCGTCATAACGACGAGACCAATTCACAAATAGCGGAGATTTTCCTGGTGATAAAATAACAGTGCATTTTGAAACCGATACCTAAACCAAGAACCCCAGAGCGCCATTATTCCTCGAAACGGTTATTTCTATCCAACTCCAGGACCCCGTGTAGTGTTCAGTTCTGTATCGTGGGCAGGAATCAAAGTATATATCATGTCATTTCCTATACACGTGTAACAACGAAAATAATATGTCGCTTAGGGCTTTTGAAACTCCTCATACTGAATATGTAGTAATCTTAGGTTATCTTAGAAGTAGAAAATATTTTACTGTAGTTGGCGTCTGGCAATAAATTAACTTATCAGATTCAAGATGAAGTCTAATCAGTTATACAGATGCAGTTTCAGTCTGCACAGGCGCATAAAGAGGCAAGAATGGGCAAGGAATAATAATCACTTGTCATATAAAGGAGATCATATTTAGTCAACAATTATATGACCCACCTCGTAGATAGGTTTACTGTATCCTATATTCATATACCACCTCCTGCCACTCAAAACCCAACAATAACAAACATGGCGCGATGGCAGTATAACTTAATACACGTTTGGTATAGCATTGTATGTTTTTATATATGTTTGTAGGATTATCTTATCCCTATTTCTATTTTATTATTTTGATCGTCAATGTTATAGCGAAACGACTTTATTCAAGGTCCTGCAGCACTCAGATACTCGCTTAATCAATAGTTCAAAAGATTCATTCAGACAGTATTTGCTCTCAACGCCCTCAGTACATAGTAAGTGTTTTCAGAGGTTGACTTGAAAGTGTATATTGTGGTTTTGAGCTGTTGTTTAAGGTTAAGTAAACTCGTATGTCATATGGTAAAGGAAACACGATTTATCGTATTCCCACGACCAAGTATAGAGATTGATAAGCCAACGGCAGTAATTTTAATTCTTGTCAAGGATGGGGATATTCATTCCTTAGGTTCCGCCTGAAACCTTGCTAATACATAAACTATAATGTTCATAACATGATACAAATGTAAACACCACATGCTCTTTTAGTGCCCCCTGATCTCTGCTCGCCCCTTCAATAGTTCACAACACCCACAGTTGGGCTATACCGCCCACTTTAAGAACCACTGGTCTAGAGCAACTTACCTATACAGTAGAAATGCGTTGATGGGAGACAGTGTGCCTCATCGTTGCCCCCGTTCTTGCAATCTACGGCTCCATCACATACTTTCTCTGCCATGACGTAGTTCTTCTCTGACGTATTTCCTTCAGTTGATTGACAGCTTAGTACAGTTCGATTCACGTAACTCGTTAACGATATTATGTCATTGCAATACTGATGACGTAACCAGCATTTTAGTGAGCATTCGTCATCGAAATGCGGACAGTCAATTTTGCCATCGCAAAATGTCCCAGTGTAGTTGCTACCTGGAAAGTAATGAAAAAAATTGCTGGTATTACGGGTATTAAAACCATGGGGGTCACTTCATTAGGGGTTGGGTAGAAGTAAAATTCAGGGGCTCGAAAATTGGACAAACACACACACACACACACACATCCATGAATTCCTCTTATAAGATTTACCTATGCAGGAATAATTAGACTTCGGACAATACTCTTCATCGTCCCCAAGTGGACAATCTTGATTCCCATCGCATAGTTGGTTCGAAGTGACGCATTTCCCTATGACGTCATTCGCTACATTGACGTCATCGCCTTCCGTCGTCTTGCATTCGATCTGTCCTACTGAACATGCAGTGTTCCGGGGTATACGTCCGGCATGCGGTTTTTGTTGCCCGCTCGACGTTCGTATCTCGACGTATCTGTGACGTAGAAACCATTAGAGCGTGTGATGGCGTCATCAAATCATATTTATGTTATAATTACCGTATCTGATCGCAGATCGGGTTCCGCTTGAGCGCTTTTCCGTATTTATTTCGCTTCCGCTTGATACACGCGCATTCGTCAGAAATATCGTCACAGTCGATTATTCCGTCACAAACCTGTATATATAAATATAAGACGATATATATATAGGTACTCCTCACTTAACGACCCCATATATATATACAGTATATATATATATTCAGAATTCTGATAACAAGAACCGATTCTATTATAATTAATACGTCATACGGCTATATAAATAGTATACTGTACTTGCGTG
>QXVX01011169.1:0-32472 GCA_013436065.1 Halocynthia aurantium | reverse complement strand
TGAATGTGTTCAATAAGTACATACTTTGTGAATATTTTCCGTTTATTTTATTTTAGTTATGGTACATTGAACGGGAAGGAAATATAGGCCTCTGACTACCATATAGCCCCAGGTCCATCAAATCCTTGATCCAGCCCTGCTTGTAGCTACGAACGTGCAGAAAACCTGACCCGAACAGCGATAACATAGCAACAATACACGGCTCAAAAATCGGAATTACGTAACAAAAAAAATACTGTAACCTTCGATCTAGCTGTATGTTGCAGTTCATATCTCTCTCATGTTACAAGGATCGCGTGGAAAATACTTGCATAACAGTTCAAAATTCGGATTACATAAAAGAAAAAATTAATACTCACACGTTTCGCATAACTCTGGGGATTTGGCCGACGCCCAATCATAGATTTTATCAATGTATAAGTTAACTAAACGGAATAGTGAAAATGATTAATGACGAGGAGAAAAATGTTTACCCGCAACTTTTCAAATAACAACATTATAAGGATAAGTGCATAGTGTTGATTAAAAAAAACTTCCAACCTTGAAGATATTACAAATTAAAAACTGATAATGGAAAACAGACATTTCGGTGCACAACAGGCGCAAGGGATAAAGGAATCACAATAAAAATACACTGCCAATGCAATAAACCGATAAGGGCCATCGGGAAAGTTATCATGATGTCCATGTATTACAAAATTCAACCGTCATTGTATTATTTTCCATTTTGTCAATAATATATTAGGTTTCCATATTTACCGTGAATTATTGATGTCTGTAGCTCCGGCCAGTATTGAACTCTACAATCAATAGAATGAAGGTGTACCTGCATGAATTTTTTTTAATCTTCTCTATATGCTGGAATGAAGTATGATATATCTGATTATAAATGACTATAATTCAAAAATAAATTTCCAATGATTCTTTCACATTCTTATTTTAATCACAACATTCAACCAAAATCAATTTAATTCGAAGTGCTAAAGGTACTACAGTAATTGCAAAGAAACGAAAAGCAGATAACGAGTGTATCGATTAGAAACAGATTCAATTTTACAAACAACTTCTACTGCTAATCAAATTGAAGTTACATGATTAAAATGAAGGAATAAAACAGACAACTCTATCGAAGGTGATGAAAATCAAATAAGCTCTCGATTGGTAAGTTTGCTAAATAAGCTTAGATGTCCTTATCCATAACAAACTGAAAGACATAAAGAACTGGCGTGTTAATATTACCTGTTAAAAACTTCTCTGAAAGACATGATTAAAATTTCACAGTAACACACGCACTTCACATACGGAGTTGCAACTTGATTCAACACAAGTAACTGCAACATCAAGGTGAAATAATCTTAAAACCTTAACATTGTTAATTTGCATGACACCTAAGAACACATAACAAGATTGATACCCTGCAACTTCAAAAGAAAAAAGAATTTTGCAAAATTTCCATTCTGGCCTTATTACACATTTATAACTCTTCGCACGCCACACGCTTTGCGGTGCACGAAGAAATCATTTACCTCCCCAAGCAGTTATTCTCAAAGATAACAAAATTGGTATGCAAATATTAATTAGAAAGTGGAATCTAGCATAATTTTTATGGTTACTCCTCTAGTTAACTCTGCTACAATGTAAAAACATGTGATAAAATCAATCTACATGGATCAAATTTGAACAACATTGAATTTCACTAATACAATTAAAAACAACCATTCAAATTGTTTCAAAATATTTACATTAGGTACATAGCAGACCATTTATAGTAATCCCCAACGGCAGCAAATATCATTATAACTACTGAAGTACTTGTCTCAAGTGCTGTTACAAACTAGCCTGTTCTGAATCCATAGATGATATTATTTTTTCTCGTGATCGTCTTCTTCAAGCTGGAGTTTACCCAGAGATTCATTATTTTCTCGATATTCAGAAAGTTTCTGTTTCCCCTCCTCCGTAAATTTATTTCCTGTATGGTTAGAAATCTTTGTTAACAACACGGAGAAGCAAAAATTTATAAATTTCAAATTAAAAATTAACTCTTACCTGTTAGACTAAGCTCATAGAGCCTCGCTCTCGCTGCAAGCTTGTCATGGATTATTTTTGCAGCCTCATCGTCGAGAGATGCATTATTTATTCTCAGATATTTCAGATTAGGGTTGTTCCCTTCACCCAACGGATTCAATACCGCTTCTAGGGATTCATGATTNTAAGTTTCAGAATGGCGGTGTTCGCATTTATTGCAGCGTAATTGCCGTGTGTTATCAAAGCCCTTGTTAACTATGATAATGTCTCGCACTTCATATAATCTACTGATACAATATTTTAAGCTATATTTACTTTTGTCATTGTCTTCTTCCTTTCCATTCTCGCTGATTTCATTATTAGCTTCCGCATTCTCACTTTTCTCTTTTGTTTCTTCTTTTTTCATTCTCTCCTCTCTTTCCTTTTTTGTTCTTACCTCTTCCTCTCTCTTCTTTTTTTCCAGCTCCTGTTTTCTTTCTCTCTCTTCTTTTTTAAGTCGAGCTGTGAGTAATATAAGGTTTATGCCATGTAGTATGATGACATTGCAACACATATGAGGGGGTCCCTGGGCACTTCAGGTTTGGGGCCCCCAACATGGAAATTACATGACAAAACATGACAAATGAAAAATGAACCTGAATGTATGATAAACTGCATTCCTTGGAAAAAATATAAGTTAGGGTCCCAAGGAGACGTCTGATTTGATTTTTTGACTACAATTTTCAGTTTGTAATATAGGTCATAGTGATATAAATTACTAGTGATCGGATAAGGTATGAAGTGCTGTGGTGTCTTTATTTCTTTAAATGACAAGGAAGACTAGTCTAGGGGGCCAGGGGCAATTTCTTCAATGAGTCCGTCTCTGGCAGTGATTTGGATTATCAACAAACCTGTTGCGACATCCAAGTAGGATTTGTTCTTATCTTCTGGTAATGCTTCTTCGGTCAGGCTTCGTGTGATTGCTGAATATTTTGGAAATTCATCGGCTGTGTCTTTCAAAGCCTGAAAAAGTTTGTAGAGAACAATTTATTGGAGGCATGAAAAGCAAGGTAAGTTTTAGTCTTGTGATTTTTCCACGCCTATATATTAATAATCTTTCACAGTTAAAAAACGACCAAAACGTTCTGTCTCTGTTCTAAATTGATTTCGCATGAGTATAATCGTATCTTAACGTACGTTCAAAGAGCATCAAAGGGAAACTCCATTACACATGGCAAATGTGAAAATGGTGAGGTGTTAATGAAACCTTCTAATCAATATCTTAATACAATGCAACTATTGTACTGAACAAAAATTTTAATTTTTTTACCTCACACAACACCATTTCATATTTTTCTGGATCGAGCATCGAAGCTACTTGATCAAACTGCTCTTGTGTTGAATAATACCAAGATTCATTTTCATTTTCACTGCAAAATAGTTGAGTGAAAAGGTGATGAAGTGAAGTTTTGGTATTAATAGTGCACAAGCTATCCACTATTCAAGAACAAGATCGATTCCTGGATTATATTTGTAAGCAGAATTCCAATTGTATTGTTTAAAAGTATTGGTTCTAAATGTGGGCGCTTTTAACTCTTGGGGGAGGGTGGGGTGGACAGAAATCATGGGGNATACATAACAAGATTGATACCCTGCAACTTCAAAAGAAAAAAGAATTTTGCAAAATTTCCATTCTGGCCTTATTACACATTTATAACTCTTCGCACGCCACACGCTTTGCGGTGCACGAAGAAATCATTTACCTCCCCAAGCAGTTATTCTCAAAGATAACAAAATTGGTATGCAAATATTAATTAGAAATTGGAATCTATCATAATTTTTATGGTTACTCCTCTAGTTAACTCTGCTACAATGTAAAAACATGTGATAAAATCAATCTACATGGATCAAATTTGAACAACATTGAATTTCACTAATACAATTAAAAACAACCATTCAAATTGTTTCAAAATATTTACATTAGGTACATAGCAGACCATTTATAGTAATCCCCAACGGCAGCAAATATCATTATAACTACTGAAGTACTTGTCTCAAGTGCTGTTACAAACTAGCCTGTTCTGAATCCATAGATGATATTATTTTTTCTCGTGATCGTCTTCTTCAAGCTGGAGTTTACCCAGAGATTCATTATTTTCTCGATATTCAGAAAGTTTCTGTTTCCCCTCCTCCGTAAATTTATTTCCTGTATGGTTAGAAATCTTTGTTAACAACACGGAGAAGCAAAAATTTATAAATTTCAAATTAAAAATTAACTCTTACCTGTTAGACTAAGCTCATAGAGCCTCGCTCTCGCTGCAAGCTTGTCATGGATTATTTTTGCAGCCTCATCGTCGAGAGATGCATTATTTATTCTCAGATATTTCAGATTAGGGTTGTTCCCTTCACCCAACGGATTCAATACCGCTTCTAGGGATTCATGATTAATGGTGTTCCCGCTTATATCAAGCTCTCGAAGTCCTGGGTGTAGTGCCAAGTACGATCCAATTTTTTCAAAAGCGGAACCTCCAGCACCTGTATGCGAGATGTTGAGTGTCTTCAGGATGATGTTATCAGAAACTGCTGATGACGCGAAGCTGGATGCACTCGATGCGCTGGACATCTCATGTTTGTACTCATCTGAGATCTCTTTTTTTGAATCTCTCAAGACGGACGCGATCAGACTTTGAGAAACACGTTTCTGCAGTTGCGCGGAAACGACCGAAGCCTGAGACTTGATTAACCCATCTATCAGACTCTCGCAGCCTTCGTTTTTAAGAGGGTTATGGTCGATGCTCAAATCTTCCACCGGATTTTTCTGGCAAATATCGAGCAGCAATTCAATACAGTTATCAGTAAATTTATTGCCTCCTAAATCGAGAATTTTTATCTTTTTTGCCATGGAAAGTAACTTAAGAATTTTTTTCCCGGCCTTGTCATCGATGTTACATCCACGTAAGATGACTTTTTCTACCTGCAGTAAAGACGGACTTTCCCTCAAGTATTTAGTAAGCTCTCCACATTGATCAGAATCCAGTTTTATGTTGCTCAAGTCGACAGATGTTTTACCCTTGATCAGCGGTAGAATAGATCCTTTGTACTTGTTTGAATGTGTTGAGCTTTCACTACTGCTAGATGAACTCTCATCTTTGAATGAAACTGCGGATTTACTTTTTTGTGTGTTTGAAGTTGGCTCAATATCATCGGACTTTTGCGACTCCTGTTTCGTCTCTGTAACCGGACGTTTTTCTATGTTCTCTCTTACACTCTCTGAATCGGAAGACGAAGACGAAGAAGATTCTGAAGAAGTTGGTGTTTTGGTTCTTTTGCGTTCTTTTTTACCTGTGTCGCTGCTGTCTTTATCTACATCAGATGTGGCATCAGTCAAATCTGGCAATATCTCCAGGGTATTGCTGTCGACTGATCGTTTTTTCTTCGTTTCTTTGCCGCTAGAATAATGAGATTCAGATGAGGTTGACGAGGTACCCTTCTTAACCTTCTCTTCATCTTGCGTTTTTGTATTTGGCTCCTTTTTCAATGCAGCTGCTTTTTTAAGATGAGATTCTGATGAGCTTGATGAAGACTTGGAGGAAACTTTCTCTCGAGTTGTTTTCTCTGGAATATCCCGCACATCTTCATTTTTCACCATTGTCACTTTCTTGCGGTCAGATCCTGTTGAGCTTGATGAGGATTTAGATCCAGCTTTTTTAACCTTTTTTTTATCACTAGGAAGATCTTTTTTCTGTCTTGTGTCCTTTGCTGCATGATTCTTTTTAATTGTATTAGGAAGTTCTGATTCAGATTCTGATGAGCTTGATGAGGACTTCGAGACCCGTTTTTTAATCTTTTTGTCGCTTTGATATTTCTTTTTCGCTATTGCCTTTGGTCCGTCTCCCTTTTTCACTTTTGCCGCTTCATCAGATTCTGATTCTGATGAACTGGATGAAGATTTAGATGAGCTTTTTTTAATCTTCTTATCGCTAAGTTTATTTTTCCCCTTATTTTTCCCCGCTTTGGACGCATCATCCTTTTTCACCATTGTAACCTTCGGTGCTACTGGCTCTACTTTCTTAATAGATTCAACACTCTCTGCTTCAGAAAATGAATCAGAGGTATCACTTTCATCCTTATCTTTGGCCGTGGAGTCGCTTCCTGAGGAACCGTCATCGCTCCTGCCCTCATCACTAGCGCTAACATCACTAATCGTACTTTCAGAATCCGAGGAAACCTCGGAAGAAGATTCCGAGTATATCATTGGATTACCAGCATCGTGTTGGACATCTGAATGAACCTCGTTAGATTTAGACTCAGAACTTTCACTGGATCGTTCCACTTCTACCAGTTTCTTTTCTTTCATTTGTCTTCTTCTTGTAGGTTTGCTAGGACGTCCGGTCGGAGGCGGAGTCGGGTCCGACTTAGTTTTAAGCTTTCCCTGTGTAATTAAGCAACGAAAGCACGGCTGAGAACCTTCGGTTTTGATCAAGCCAAAGTGACTAGATTTGGCCCCGAGCTTGTGGCCAGGTTTGTGCTTATATTCACAGCAAGTACTAAGCCTTTCTACTTGTATGCCATTGAGATAGAAAGTAAGGCTAAAAGGGAATGTACGATGCCTTCTAGAAACCAATGTGAACTTATCTCCTTTCATGATGAGTTTTTTGAATATGCAAAGGTTTTCTCCACCACAATGTTGCTGCATCACCATCACTTCATCCCTGGGATCCTCCTCCTCATGGTCAAGATGAACCATTTTACCGAGATATTTAAAAGTCACTTTGCAAAGCGTATGAATCTGAGTGTGGTACATCATGGGCGGCTCCCTCCGATGCAAGTGAAGCGATCTAACATTGCTCTTGGGTCTACCCAGTCCACCATCTACTTTACCACGATGGACCACTCCAGTAGCCGTGGCTGGCCTGCGACTTTTTCCCTTGGTTGGCTTGCTTTTTTGCTCGAGCACTGGTACATTGTAAGGACTGACTCCACTACCCAAATCAAAATTAGACAAGTTGAGGGTGAATGCACGTAGTGCCTCTCTGTCAAGATTGTACAGATGTTGGTTATCTACCTCAACGTTTGGGTACTCAGCTTTTGTTTTGGCCGAGTTCATGTAGTACGGCTCGTCAGACATACCTTCCATTTTCTGATCCGTCACCGTCTGCAGTATCGGCACCTTTTCTCGCTTTTCAGGAGAGGAAAGCGGCCTGTGGTATTTCTTTTTGCTGGGCCTTGGCGAAAGGAGCGGAAGAACGGCTTCGTCGCCGCGAAGAGCTCGTTCGGTTCTCACTCTGCGAACCCTCTCCACTTTACCAATTTCTTCCAGTTGCTTTTTAATGTGCATTTGTCTGTGCCTTTCCATGTCCAGTGCCTTATGTATTATAGCTTGCGCAAGCACATCACGAATATGACGCTGATGCTCCTTCCTGGCATTGTTCAATCTGTACACGTCTTCCGATACGATTGCACCCCTCGTAGTTATTAACCCCATCCTCCTTAAATGTTTCCTCATCCGAGTATTGTTAAAATAGCCCGTTAAATGGGGGTCTGCGAGACTTTCGTAAGTCGCAAGCGGTCCTGGATCTATATGACTCATTTTGCGCAGATTTTCACTTTCAACGTTGTAAAGAATATAACTAGCGATATATATTATGTATTTGCTAAATTCAAGTGGCGTGTAATACACATTCCACTTATCTTACAGGCCTAACTGCTGGACGCAGAACACACAAAAAACATTTGCTGAACTTGTTGCGCTCTTGGTTGTCATGGAGAGCTCTATCGGAACGAATATTTCACTAGGGGTCGTCGTGCCAAACAAAGAAAATCGCAGAAAAGCTACACTATCAAACGCGATGGGGGAAATTGCGAAGAATAGGGATGGTATCTTAAATGGATAGGGGGGACTATAAAATAACGAATGTATTTCGTAACTATACTTTCAGACTTCAAAGTAGCCCTTCTAAGTTAAAATCGATTTCATATTGCCACAGGTAATCTGAAGCAGGGGGTAACCTGGAATCACTACACTAACCTGGTATTTAATTTATGTGGGTTCGATCATCTTACTGGTGAAAATTAAACCCAAGACTACTCACTCTTGAACAAAACAAGTTGCAAGTTCGATCTAGCCGCATCTAAACTCGCTTAATCTTGGGCTGCAATAGTGTGAAAAGGTTCACCTTACACTCTCGTGCATCCCGTAATGGTCCACTATATTATACGATGAAGGCAGTTTTGCCAGGGAACACATAGACTGAGTCCCTAGCATGAATAACTAAATGAACAGTACTTATTTTCTGACTTTTACGCTAGTAACCAGTAAATTTACAACTTCTAACACATTGGAAGTCTGTATTCCCAAACAGCAGCAGTTAACTGATCCAGGAATTAATATACCTATTTCACAAACTATATTGCATATTCGTTCCTACCTACCTTTCAAGCACGCTTTCTGATCTATTCATTTACAGTAATCCTCTTCTTCATACTCATGGAGTCATAAGTTGGTTTCGAACCACATTTACTTTATTACAGTTCTATATCGTAATGTATACCTCCGAATCAAATAAATACAGCTTATATTTTAAACTGTCGATGACCAAAAAAGTGAATCCGGAAATCAATGAATTAAAAAAAAATACAACTTCGTTGTGTAAAAGCTGTATGTACATACCTTTCAAAGAGAATTCCAATTCAAAATAAACTTGGAATACAAAATTTACAAGTTTATATCTGCAGTAATTCTTACGATAGCGCCGATTCAAAATTGCCTAGGGGTAGTTGACTCTAACACCCACTGCACCCTCATTACTATGCGGAAGATAAGTAGCCTGTGAAGCAAGTGCACTTTCTCCCCGTTTGCCCCTGTTTAAATACTTGTTATATTTCAAACATTGCGCCCTTCTCTCTTCTAGCGAAATATCATCATCTGGATGGACCAGTTTTATTCCGGCAGAGAGGTTCAACTTGGATGATTGGGAATTGGCACCAGCACCGTCTACACTGCTTTTACTAGCAGTCTGTTGTATTTGTGATGCAGCAGGAAATAGGAGCTTTGGTGCATTGCTGATTTCTGATGAGTTATCACCAGCCATGCTAGGATTAGATTTATTTGCTTCTAGATCAGCATTGGTAATACCAGAGGGTGTTGGCATTGCCCCACCTGAATTCATCATACCTCCAGGTCTTAGACCCATGGGACCTCCCATCATCATGCCTTGAGGACCCATCATGCCAGGGTTAGGCATTGGCCAACGTCCACCCATAATGTTTGGACCACCCATCATAGGACCGCCCATCATTCCCATAGGGGGCATTTGCATCATATTCATATTCATACCCATCATACCTGGCATTCCCATAGGTCCAGGCATCATGTTAGGCATGCCCATAGGACCCGGCATCATTCCAGAATACGGCATTCGCATTTTATTGCTATCGTTTTGATCATCGGAATCGTCCGAGTCTTCCATTTTTTTTCGCTTGGCGTTCGAGCCATCCTTGTTTTGTTTCTGTCTGGCGTGCTCTTCCAGATCTTTCTCCGGGATGCCTTCCATCCCATAGATTTCTATTTCCACGTCTGTACGGCCATGAACAGAGTTAGGCACTTCACTTATTGTTTCTTTGTGAACCTGAAGATATCGAGAACGATTTATTAAAAGCAGAACGCAGTTATGCTATGATCTACCTAATAATATTAAAAATTGACATACAGCAGTTCATCTAATCAAAAAAGACAACTCATAATTCCTTGAAAACACAGCTTCACTACCAGTCTCAGAAGAAACCAGGTAATTTTACTAAATATATAAATAACTGTTTTTTCTATGGATAGAAATATACAACTAGAGCAGATAATCGAAATATCCCGCACAGGTAAGACAAAAATATTTAGTGTACCTCTTTTTCCAAATGTTCTCTACAGTTTATTTGAAAGATAAAGAGCTGTATGTAAAGACAAAAAAACATTTCCGACAAGAAAAAGCACAACTTAACTACGAGCTCGGTAAAGACCCAATAACAAATTATTGCAGAACAGAAAAAATCAGAACTGTACCTTGTTAGGTACAAACCTGAATCTTGAGAAATTTGTATGTAGGCAGGGATGCTGATGGTATACATAACCTCATGAAAGAGAAACCTTATGAAAACGGCACCGAATATCAGTTCAATGCTGGCGTAATTTCGTTAACTAATCTATAGAAGTAATTTTAGTGATCTGAATTTCTTAGCCTGAGTAGAATACGGCACGTACTTGTTACCAGTGGTATTGACTCCGACGTCCACACCTTGATGTTCATTCGAGTACAAAATTGCAGTACTGTGTAAGGTATACCACACTACAGTGCATGTTATGGAAAATCATGTTGAAATAGAATTAGATAAGAGAGAAATGCCGGGTGAAACTGAAGATATATATAGCATAGAATAGCAAGCGGGTGCAATTTCATTATTTCAGTCATTGGATCCATATTGACTAGTAATATTGAATAACTGAAAGGGAATCCTAATTAAAAAATAAATTGTGACCAAGACAAAAGCGCGAAAGAAGTTACCTGCATGCAGTGGATCGCAAGGCCGGGTCCTGTAAAAAGTTTCTTATAGCAAATGTGACATTTGAAATGTTTAGCCTTTTGATGTTGAATTAAAATCTTCTCGTCTTCGAAGTCGCGATTGCAATACCAGCACCATGGCTTCACTGCCTTCTTCTTCTTCCTTCCCATAGTGCTTTTGAAGAAAAGTAAGAATGATTTATACCCACTGCTGCTTGCGGAAAGTGAAAAATTATTATAAAATAGGACTATGATTGATTGTTTTTGTGATCTGATTGATGGATTCTGTTCAAGTTTCATGCAATTTCATCCACAGAAACATCTGAGAATAATTTGGGCCAACTAATTTCTCCTCGAACAGAGAATGTGCAGAAAATGCATTGCAACAAATACTGATGCCTAGCGCTAGTAAATACAAAATAAAATACATTTTTCACTCACTTTTTCAAAAGGTTACTTCGATGTTGACTTCAGAGTTCTATGTCCTAGATAGACAATAGGCATAAATATAACTGTATAAAGGAGATAGAGGTTACTACAGCAAGCCTGCATATAAATTCAAAATTGCATAGAAAACGACAAGCATTATAAACTGTTGCTTACACACACAGCAACTGCATTCGCGTAGTATTTGAAAACGACTACCTCGATCGCAATGCCGCAGCCTTCACCAACGAAAGAGGAACAAACAACACACCAACTTCAGAACAGAAGATATTCAGAAACACAGCGCGTAACGTAAGATGTCACAAGAATGGCGACAAAGCCGCAGCTTGCTATCACTAGGTGGCAATATTTTACAAGGGGGGTTCTTAAATCGGCCAGAGATTCAACGGAATTGATACTTATAGTACACAAATATGATGAAGATTTATACAACAGATTATTAACTTAAATGTTACACAGTGAACCTGCAGTAATACAAGTGTGGAGTGAAAGAAATTCAACTAAGACCAGAGGCTGGCGTTATGAGAAATGGCGTACAAAGATGGCGACAAAGCTATATCATGCTGTCACTAGGTGGCAATATTTTAATGCTGATTAAAGCGCGCAGTTTTCGCGACCAATGTTTTCTGTACTGGTTTACAAAAAAACAATGCGATTCTTACATCATTATTTTTACAGACGATTAGCACAACGAGTCCCCACAGAGCTTTTCCCATACGAATGCACTTCATCATGGGAATCAATAGTGTACAACTGTACACTGTACATCATGCCATTCATTTCCTCTCACCACTGCCCTTGCAGCCTACACGCTTTCGCTTTCATATTGTCATAATCAACACATATAATATTTTATTCGTATATGCGTTCGTAATATCCCTGGATATGTGAAATGGACAGTATAACTAATTTTCGGGTTTATGTATTCTATAGTCCGGCACAACGCAGGAAGCAATAAGACATAACTTGATGAATGTTCTAAACACAACTTTCTATAATAAATACACATCGTGAAATGTGAAATGCGTAGGCGTAAACAAAAAAAAGTTATTGTTTTATTTATTGTTTATTGTTGCATACGAATGCACTTCATCATGGGAATCAATAGTGTACAATGTACACTGTACATCATGTCATTCATTTCCTCTCACCACTGCCCTAGCATCCTACGCGCTTTTGCTTTCACAGTGACATAATCAACACGTAGAATAGTTTATTCGTATATGCGTTCGTAATATCCCAGGATATGTGAACTGGACTGTTTATAACTAATTTTCGGGTTTATGTATTCTATAGTCCGGCACAATGCAGGAAGCAATTAGACATAACTTGATGAATGTTCTAAACACAACTTTCTATAATAAATACACATCGTGAAATGTGAAATGCGTAGGCGTAAACAAAAAAAATTTATTGTTCGGTAGGTTAGATAGCTAGATTAAGCCTGAAAATCACAAAATTCAACGAAAAACCAAGTTCTACGGAAGATTGCTGTATATAGTTGTATAATTAGAACTTCCGCAAGTTTCACAGTACATTTATATGAATCGGCAAATACTGCAGTAATAATATTGGAATCCATTAAAAAATAGTCTGCAAAACTTAAACCTTTTACAAAGCTAATTCGCTAACTCTGAGGTCACAGATGAGCTACATACTGGATTCACACTAACAACCCAACTAGTACTGATACTGATTATCTAGTAGCCGATTACCGTTTGATTTTACATGTAGCATTACTACACCACTTGGTATGTCAGCTAAATTGTGTACTGAGAGACAACATGTATCAACTGACAAACGAATCCTGTAAGTTATATGTTATTTAACATTCAATATCTAGACCTAAATTAGAATACAATTTTGAAGTGGTAAATTTTAATAGCTGGATTCAAAACTAGTAGAAAATCGTTTCATATAGTCAAAAATTTGTTGGTTAAAGCTTATTCGAGGTTTATTTTCGTAACAGTGTAATGAAGTCCTATCGGGCAGTGTATGGCGGATATTCGGAAAAATGCTGATTATGAATGACTGCTTATAACAATCAATCGACGTACACCCTTAGTAGTATTCTATCCATTATGATCGAATACGTGAACCGGAACAATTTGACAGGGGAATGAGGTCATACTCTAAGTCTGAGAGTATAACTTAGACTAACATATAAGACTTAGACTATTTAATCACCTCTTAATGTGTTTCAAAATACTGTGCATGTTCAGCGCGGGCTTCCCTATTTTTCATTCATTAAGTTATGAGACATCAACTGTTTTTGATTAAGCCAGGAATTATCCTGTAAGTGTACTGCATTACCATTCAGAGTACCTTGTCACTTATCACAGTTAAAACTTACAATTACGAGCTACTTGGGGATAAATGTTGCTTCTTCTGGAAATTGGAAGTAGCCAAACCATATTGCGACGATGGCCGATTGGAAAAAGATGAGATCGGGAGCCCCTACGTAAGCAATATGTCCAGTACAACAACATATTCCACGTATTGCGGAACGGAAAATAAGAATATTGAATATGATTGAAATAAAATAAGCTTGCTGACTTCCCATCATTCATTAAACTGTAAAATAACACTGTAAAATATCCAATTTACAATAAATCAAAATATCAATGGACCAGTAAACTGGTAAAGTCGTGTCTTTTAGAATGTTTATACAACTTTTGAAATCCCTGAGATCGTGAGCGCCCGAGGTGGCTGTGTATTTCAGACTTATGTGGAATGTTGTGCATTAGTATTGATAAAATCGTTATTTCCCATAACTTAGAGCTGCTTATGGCTGTAGCGTAAAAACAATGATCATGATCCAAAATACTGTGTTTTTATGCTGCCTTTCGCATGCGCAGACGACGCCATTCCTCCATCTTGTAGGCCTATCTATATCTGTTTGTTAACACTATACCAGCGGTTCACCGTCAACTTGGATTTTTAAGCAAAGTCGGATCTGTGGATGAAGAAACATTAGCAACATCCGTTTCGAAGTTATGGGTAACATCTTTAATAATAGCGTTTTCATCGCAAACAAGAGTTTTGACAGAAGCTTCGTCAGAATCGATTTGCTGAGTGTGTTGCTCTGAATCACCCGATATACACTCATTTGAAGTTTTTTCTTCGTCACTGTTGGATACAAACTTATCATCAATGAGCAAATCTGACAACAAAGTGTCGCTGGTAACCTTCCCTCCAGTAGCGCTGTGCTCGTTGGAGTTTTCAGAAGAATTGTCTTCGACAAGCTTTTCCTCATCAACGGATAATTTCGAATCAGCTGTACTTGAAAAGTCTTCGTCTTCGGCCTGATTCGCAATATTTCCTTGTGACAGCGTAGGAATGAGAATTTCTGTTTCGACATAATTCTGTTCGTCAGTATGTGGTTGGGTACTATCTTGTTCTGTTGAGCTCTTAGATGATGTACAAGGTACTGTAAAATTGATAAGATCGTTCGCATCGCAGTCTTTCAGCTCGTCGCCAAGAAAATTGCTAGTATTCGCGCTTTCTTCAGTGCTATTAGCCTTCCTAAAGTACCTTTTGAAAATCTCTTGCTTATCCTTTTTAGCAAATCTTTCTGAGGCGGTTCTGATAAACGATGAATTGAGCGTTTCATCTTTTGAGTCCGGATCTCCTTCCGATAATTCCACTGGGTGAACTGGGCCGTGACAGTTGCTACGAGCAACCACCAAATTAGGCGTTGACTTAGTTTCGTGTATACTCGTCAAATGTGAAGTCGATCGACGAACGTTAAACGGCGAAATAGGCGGTTTACTGCCGAGCTTACCGTCGCTATCAGGATTAGCCTGACCAGGAGTGCCAAGTTTGTTAGTTCTGAAGCGAGCGACCACGGCTCTTATCAAATGAGGGGAAGAGTTTAGACTTCTGCTGCGACGACACTGCTGTACGCGTTTTGCCTGTTTCTTCGCGGTATCTTCAAATTTGGGGTTGTCGTTCGGGAAACTTTCTACGCCGGTCAAACTAGAACGCTTTCGAATGTCGCCGATGGCGTTTCGCAGCTCCGACTGATACGTGTCGGACGAACGGCGTAGGTCGGTACACGATCCATACTTTTGCTTGCTACTCGATTCCCTTGAAACGATCGACCGCCTTCCAAATAATTTTTGCGTGAAGGATTCTCGCCTGCGAAGAGATCCGGTGTCAAAGGTCGTTTGGCTTCGACTGCGCCTCTCTTCATTATAATCTGTCGTATTTGACGGAACATTATGACTTTTGTCAGATGACGAGCGAGCAATAACTCGATCAGAGCTTGACGTGATGTCGAAGGTAGTGGCGCGTGGTCGAGGCGAGCCTCTGTTATGGGAGTTTTCGTATCCCAAAGGATTTCGTTCGCGGTACTTGACAAAAGCCTCTTGGAGGGCGTTCACCCATTGCTTTCTGTCATGCTCTTCAGAAGCTTGTAATGTGTAGGTGAGATTTAGTTCTTCCGAATGTACGCGGATAGCATGTTTGGCTATACAAGAAAGAAAAAATTAAAGAATAAAAGCCATTGTCTTCTATCATAAATCACCTCCGAGGAAATGAAGTCACTCGTTAACCTGTATTATAAATGGGCATTACCTTTTTCAGATGTAAGTATACCTCCTCGAAAAGATCCCGACAACCTGTTTTCACCATCTGCAAAGTCGGCGACGAGTGAACGAATAGGAAGCGGTCTGCGATATATCTGATATGACGTCTTATTACTTCTGGTAGCTTGTCTTGTGAGAACAAGCACTTCTTCGAATAGGAACACATGCAGCTTCTGAAAACGGAATTACATACATCTATATCATATAGAAATTTACTATCCTGGAAATACCAGATACAGATTTACTGTCATCTTGTGATTATAATAACATATACAGCTGAAGTCAATAGCCTATGCTGTCGTATTGCTCTCATGCGTGGGAGCTAATGCCAAGTATGGCGATGTATACTGTATGATGCATAACACTATTTTCTCAACCTTCTATTCGTTACAGAATATGATATTGGCTAAGATTTATTATATATGTGATCATCGTTGAGATGTCATGAAATCAGTGTCGGAATGAACAATAGGCTTTGAGGACCGCAGCCCTCCGGCTCCCGCTATTTCAGGGGCCTGAAGAGATAAGATAAAAGGTCGAATGCTTGATCAAAGTTTAAGCACTTAAAATTTTCGATTTGAAAAGGGTTCAATTTCTTTACAGTGACAATGAACTGAATTATACTTACAGTTCCACGAACGCTTTTCAATTGGCCGGAGCAAAGCAAAAGTTTACTGTTTTCTATCAGGGGTGATCTCTGTTTGTCGTCCAGGTATTCAAATTTTGAACGAATGTATATGCATTGTTGTTCTCCCGTTTTTTCGTCAACACGTTCAATAATCTCGCCGATCACTTCCATCTAAACAAAGGAAACCAGTTTGGTAACGGATGACACACAGTTTGCGCCATTGCAAATATTCAGGACTGAAATTGCGACTTGGTATTTTTTTTAAACGACTGAAAAAGGTCTTGCTAAACGATGCGATTTCACACGTTTGAATGTATTGATAACGAAGGTAATGCGATAAGGCTTGAGAAAGAGTCCAATGCAATACCGTGTACTACACAATGTAATGGGCGTTTACGACAATGCGTCTTGACACGACAGTTGCTTCGAAGGATTCGATTTCGATATTTAAAATATGGATAAGAGAATTTGTCGTGTCATTTTTGTGAAAATGAAATATTTTTAGAATTAAACACATGTCCGGGAAAATCCGATGTGTGGTATATGGCATGTGACATATATGACCGACAGTACAAAGTCTGTAACTGGTTTCATCGAATCAAGTTGTCATCTATCTGCTGTCAAATAATTTCACTAAAGATTTATTCCCCTATTGATGGATTGTTTTCTAGCACGATGACATTGAATTTTATATCTATTGACCCTTCCTAGACATGAACCAGAGCGACTTACAATAAAAATACCAATTCCGAATTGCGTTTAACCAGTATATAACCGTACAAAGGTTTCTGTAAACCAGAAATAGCGCTGCCACACGATTCATTTCGAGTGCTACAAATATATTATTATACACCTTCCGCGATTTTCCTTAATCTGAGAGTTAAACCGCTTTCTTGCATACGAGCACAAGGGTCAGTAAAAAGGGATGTAAGCGGTGACTAGTACACTTCATCGGTAGTCAGGACTTTCACTTGTAGTGAGGTTAAGTTGTTAAATACCATTAAGATGAGACCAATCGAGGCGACTAGAGTTAAGTATGGAAATCGAATCATTGCCTCTTCGATAGTACGATTGTAAGGATGAATAGTAAAGAGTCATATCCTCGTCTGGCACGGAGTTATGGAATTTGTGAGATGACGGCGCTGACTTGATGGTGCAGTTGTATTATTTAGACACATTATATTAACACATGCTCAAGGCGGGTTTTGATAACTTCTGCCTGGGCCTTGTGAAGCAAATTACAGCAACATAAACTGTGGATTGATGGTAATACAGTAGCATACAGAAAACTGTTGAAGCAACCAGTGTAAGGTCTTCCACAGAAATGTTTTATAGATATACATATATCCACATTGGTAGCTTTTGGAGCAAGAGCTCTCCTACTCGGATTTCATCCACTCCAGACCCGAAGATAACCCAGATCTCAGTTTTCTGGAACTTTGTGACACATTTAGGTAAGATTCATCTAGTGATGGTAGGTAGATTCGTAATGATAACAGTGTATATGATAACATAACATAAAAATACATAACGCGAAAAGTGTGCATAATTGCAACGCTAGCTAGCTATAAGAAGTTAATGCGCCCAAAGCGAAGATTTCTACAATGCCACAATCTTACAAGAAAATAGTTCGATGCTTACCGCTTTCTCTACGGCATTTCTTTCGTCGCCGTACTCTCCCGGCGTTCTTTTCAGTATATTTTTCAACAATAACGGATATTTGACCAGACGCGTGCGAGGAAGGTCGAGGTAAGACCAGAGATTTAATTTTCTACTGAACGGGCTTTCCAGGCATCTCTGCAGAAAATCTCGAACTCTAGGATCGCGTTCGATTGCCTTGTCCAACGCTAATTTGGCATCGGATTGATTTGAGCAATATTCCCGATAGGCATTCGATATCCGAGGAAACTAAAAAGAAAAATTAAATACAGAAAATCGGAAATCTTCGGGTTTGTATTTCAATTTCTCCATATGGGTGTATATTGGCAATCGGCTTCAAAACTGAAACTGAAAGAGAAAGCTGAAGGCATATCGCAAGAATATGCCCTCTACACTACATTTGTCGTAGTAATGGGGTATTTGGTTTCTGTAGCGGAACCTCGTTATAGCGTCCCTTCAATAGCAAGTCACTACTATCTTAATACCGAGAGTTTATTGTATGGATAACTGATTCATATTATGCCACTTGGAGGCGCTAGATCGGCAGTAAGTAAGATTTTACCCCGGATGCAGCACGGACTCGAGGTTTTTTGTTTATGCTTTAGTCTGGGATGAATGTAGACCTCTGAGTCTAATTTGATAAAAAATCGTCTAGCCTTATATATTATTTATAGACCATGTTGTTGTGACGCCTAGTATCTTGCTCGTTTAGACCTGTACATTATTATCTGCTTTAGAACCCTATCATTTTCGGGCCACTTTCGATCGCCCTTGGTCACGGTGGCGAAGAATTCACTAGAATTCCGATCGCGATCAATTTCTCCTTCGATAGTGACTAATCCGAATTCGGCACACAAAATTTAATCATGAAAATAAGCCCAATCCTGCTTGCAGACACAACAGCGGTTATAGTGTTGTTAAATACATACAATCGTTGCTAACAATATAGGCTGAAGTCAGGTTCAGGTATTTGAAAAAAATCCTAGAAATCGTGGCTAATTTTTTATGATTTAGCAACCCTTGGCATTAGTGCTACTTATGACATCAAAATAAACTATAACATCGTTTATGGGGTATTTTCCATTATTATAAGTTGTCCAGCGTGAGCCTGTGAGCCTACCAAGGACATGGGTATTCACGCCCACTTAATTAATCACGTATTCGTGGGAGTTATTGGAAATATAAAAGAGAATATAACTATTTCAAACCATGCTACCCAAATGGAGATATTGAGAAGTGGCACGTCTTGAAGACTAGCACAATTTTGTAATGTATAAACATTTATAAGTTTCAATATGAGACTTCATTCTTTATAAAGATAGTACTATACAATACTGCAGTAATTTGGACTTACCCAATCAACAAAGATTTGACCAATCGCCAAAATTCTTCCATCCTTCTTCGTGGCATGCGTCAGGTTGTCAAGGAGTTCCCTGTGTAGCGGCAGAAGGCAGCCTAGTTTGCCGAATATCAATGTTACTTCTTCGTCCGTTAGCATTTTTAATGTAACCATTGAATCGCGGTACGTCTGCATTGAGTCGAAAGATAAGCAATTAGGCTACGTTGGCAACCGGCAATCATTTCTTACTTTCTTTTGTCAAAATGACGGGATAACACAGTAGAGAGAGTAGCCAGTGCTACGGGTCGCGTAGTTGTGCCCCAGATTCAGATTCACTTATCAAGTGAACCGTTTTTGTGGAGCGGTAAGCTGTGTTTACGCGTATCTAATTTTTTTTTTTTTGGAAAAGGCGAAAGATTTATTTGAAGTGATAACATCTTGGTTAGTATTCGCGCCCCCCAGTTGGCAGATTCCTAATTCGCTTCCATTATTGCTCAGAAATAACAACCAGCAAATAAACCTTAGTTAAAAATTCAACGCTGTGTTGCGTGCGTCCTTATTCGCCCTCATTCAAATAATTAAAAAAAAATAACAATCGCAGTAGCAGATTATTGTAATGCTGAGAAGGCAGGTCAGAGATTGGAACAGTTCTTTATAACTGATTAGATCTCAACTGAGTTCCTCTATAGAGTATATATGCTTTCCTTTGGGACCCCGTTTTATATATGTAAGGGTCGCGAAGCCATTCGAAATTTGTTATTCATTTTATATTCCCCGGAAGGTCTGTAACCGAGAGGGAGTGTGATGTTCGAATTCCGACGTTTTTTCCCCCGATTTATTTGCGCCCTGTAGGATGTATACGCCTTACCTCTAAATTAATAAAGAGGGGCGTCTCATGATCACATAACAATGCATAAGCATATAAACATTCATAGGCTTCCCACTATCATCCAAAAATGAGTAAAAACGATTACTTCGGTCGCTGGATTAGGACAATTAAACATGATAATATTTTCTGCATTGGACTATTATAATTCAAATCAGACCTGCTTCGCCATTGTCAGATCCTCAACGAGATCTTTTTCTCCACGGTGCAATTCAAATATGGCCTCTTGCCATCGCACTTCCACGTCGCTAAGACCATTGTTGTCGAAAATTTCGCACCATAACTTGCTTTTACGCTTGTTTTTCTTGTTCGGTGTATTCGACGGTGGTCGATAAGGCTTGAATGACGCTACGGCAGCCGTCGTTGTGGCAGATTCCTTGAAACTTGACGAACGCTGTTCAAAATGATTTACAGAATATTTTCAATAATCAGTTATTGAATTTAAATTTGTCGATGTGCAATCGATTGTTAAACGAGATGATCGTTAAGTATTAAACCAGTAAAATGAACTGAAATTTGACTGGTTTTAATGACTAGAATTTTTATCTCCCAGCTCTCATACTTAACACTAGAACACTTTCGAAATTATGAGGACTTAACATAAAATTGCATTGGATACGTTACGCACTATATGCAGTTTCAAGTTTCGAACAAATTTATGAAATTTGGTGCTTCATAAACCTATATCGTTCAAATGATTTCAATGCCGACCTTCGTTTGGCCGAACTAATTGAACTTTGAACTAATGAATCTAGCGATTGTAAATATCACGTACCTGTATTTTTTTTGTTGGTTTGCTAGAAGATATCAAGTTGGCTAGAGACGCCACGGATTTCCGTATTGTGTTTACCCTTTTACTGCTTTGCTCCTGAAAGTACGAGAATAATTTGTCATTTTCTAAATCGGTTCATGATCCGATCGAGGCCATGTTAAAACCATGACGTAATAGAAGGAGGAAGAGGTGGAGGAAGAGCAAATATATACATGATGTCATCTCTGGCGTCACACCAATAACGAACAAGTGGTTGGTTAGTAACTCGAAACGTAGGAATGTTGAGAGCTGTTGTTCGTGAGAATAGTAAACATAATAAAGTACTGTCTGGAATAGGTAGGTAGGTGGGTCTACGCCCATAGCAATTGTTGCGGCTTATCAGCTTAATGGAAATGGCACGCTTCTCATAACCTTAAACTACATTCACAGTAATGGCGATAATTGACTTAATATTAAGACTAACTGACTAACACGCAACGTCATCACCCACGTAATAGCCCATTTTATGACTTTAATAAAGGAAGGTTTAAAAAGGTTCTGAGCTTGATATAATATACAGTGTAACTATGTCATTAGACCCATTTTAAGTGTAAATGCATTAGAATTGAGGAGTAGTAGACGCCTCTGGGAATCTCCTACTGTATTTACAGTATAACACAGTGGTATTATGTGCGGAAATCAGAAAACAAAAATCAGAATTACGCAATGACCACCAAACAATGCTGCGCGTCAAAGAAAAACTAGTAGGTCCACAGTGGTATTATGTGCGGAAATCAGAAAACAAAAATCAGAATTACGCAATGACCACCAAACAATGCTGCGCGTCAAAGAAAAACTAGTAGGTCGCAGGACAGAACTCAAAATTTTGTAATTTCCGTTTATACATTACCGAGACGACTTACCGAGAACGGTACCTCTATGTGATGGCGTCACACGAATACAGAAAAATCATTACTTGGCAGAAACATAAGAAAAAACTTAAATTTAAAATCGAAGTGATAATATTTTGTAAGGTAATTAAACGTTATATAGAATTTTAATGGTATGGACTTAGCGTAGAAAATTGGCGGTACGGCGTCACTAATTATATATATTACTAAATAAATACCCCTACCCCAATCTTCAATTCAGACAGTAAACATATCACACTACGAACTGGAGTGGATATATAAATTAGGGCCTTGCATATCTGATCCCAATAACGCCAACAGATAGTGCAGTAAGATGGGTTACACACTACAATATACGAGTTCATTTGGGTTCAGGGGTTAGTAATAGTATATGACAATCACAAAAATCAACGACATGAATGACGCCATAACATAAATAGATGCTTGGAGGGTAAAACAGGTATTTTTCATTCTGCGTGTGCAAGTCGTCTCGGTAACGTATGCACTGAAATTACCCAAAATGTAATCGTTGGTACCCTCAATACGTCATAATCCGAGGCTCCTACTCCTGTGTAGTGAAACCGACGAAATAATTATGGCGTTGTTGACATCCAATAAATGTTCACGGTTAGCATCTGTTCGGCGCACACGAGCGACTATTGAATTTACAATCGATATATTTCTGTATACAGTATTCACACATTTATTCACACACTGCTCATTTCAATTCCTCATAGATACTGCAGATACTTACTTACATATTGTACAATACATCTAGCCTTTAATGTCGACGACACAGTATTTCTAGTTTTAAAATAAATAGAATATAAACTTACTGAGAATGTTATACTGGATGCACTGACTGACTACTGACTGATACAGTTACAAACTGAATGATTAATATCACGCTGTTTGAGCTCTTTCATATGACATTTCATCATTACTAAGTACTCAGATCACAGAAGCACTAAATTGACACTCTACAATCTGTAAGGCTTTATGGCTAACGATTAAATGACCTATACTGTACTTCAAACTGAAAAGACCAGATGTACATTAAATACTAACATGAACTACTACTACAGCTGGAAATCTGTATGTATAAAATTATTTTCCAAACACGATTTCTCTGCAATGAAATTTCCTGGGGGATTTGCCGAGTAATAAGACAAAAATTTGTAATTATCTCTCAGAGCGTTTTTACAGTAACAGCAAAATAGAGCAAGAGTCCCGTAACGTTATTTTTACCCGATCAAAATTGGGTCTCAATAGTTCGAAATGCCTTGTTTTCCATAACACCACNTGCATTGGATACGTTACGCACTATATGCAGTTCCAAGTTTCGAACAAATTTATGGAAGTTGGTGCTTCATAAACCTATATCGTTCAAATGATTTCAATGCCGACCTTTGTTTGGCCGAACTAATTGAACTTTGAACTAATGAATCTAGCGATTGTAAATATCACTTACCTGTATTTTTTTTGTTGGTTTGCTAGAAGATATCAAGTTGGCTAGTGACGCCACGGATTTCCGTATTGTGTTTACCCTTTTACTGCTTTGCTCCTGAAAGTACGAGAATAATTTGTCATTTTCTAAATCGGTTCATGATCCGATCGAGGCCATGTTAAAACCATGACGTAATAGAAGGAGGAAGAGGTGGAGGAAGAGCAAATATATACATGATGTCATCTCTGGCGTCACACCAATAACGAACAAGTGGTTGGTTGGTAACTCGAAACGTAGGAATGTTGAGAGCTGTTGTTCGTGAGAATAGTAAACATAATAAAGTACTGTCTGGAATAGGTAGGTAGGTGGGTTTACGCCCATAGCAATTTTTAAGGCTTATCAGCTTAATGGAAATGGCACGCTTCTCATAACCTTAAACTACATTCACAGTAATGGCGATAATTGACTTATTATTAAGACTAACTGACTAACACGCAACGTCATCACCCACGTAATAGCCCATTTTATGACTTTAATAAAGGAAGGTTTAAAAAGGTTCTGAGCTTGATATAATATACAGTGTAACTATGTCATTAGACCCATTTTAAGTGTAAATGCATTAGAATTGAGGAGTAGTAGACGCCTCTGGGAATCTCCAACTGTATTGACAGTATAACACAGTGGTATTATGTGCGGAAATCAGAAAACAAAAATCAGAATTACGCAATGACCACCAAACAATGCTGCGCGTCAAAGAAAAACTAGTAGGTCGCAGGACAGAACTCAAAATTTTGTAATTTCCGTTTATACATTACCGAGACGACTTACCGAGAACGGTACCTCTATGTGATGGCGTCACACGAATACAGAAAAATCATTACTTGGCAGAAACATAAGAAAAAACTTAAATTTAAAATCGAAGTGATAATATTTTGTAAGGTAATTAAACGTTATATAGAATTTTAATGGTATGGACTTAGCGTAGAAAATTGGCGGTACGGCGTCACTAATTATATATATTACTAAATAAATACCCCTACCCCAATCTTCAATTCAGACAGTAAACATATCACACTACGAACTGGAGTGGATATATAAATTAGGGCCTTGCATATCTGATCCCAATAACGCCAACAGATAGTGCAGTAAGATGGGTTACACACTACAATATACGAGTTCATTTGGGTTCAGGGGTTAGTAATAGTATATGACAATCACAAAAATCAACGACATGAATGACGCCATAACATAAATAGATGCTTGGAGGGTAAAACAGGTATTTTTCATTCTGCGTGTGCAAGTCGTCTCGGTAACGTATGCACTGAAATTACCCAAAATGTAATCGTTGGTACCCTCAATACGTCATAATCCGAGGCTCCTACTCCTGTGTAGTGAAACCGACGAAATAATTATGGCGTTGTTGACATCCAATAAATGTTCACGGTTAGCATCTGTTCGGCGCACACGAGCGACTATTGAATTTACAATCGATATATTTCTGTATACAGTATTCACACATTTATTCACACACTGCTCATTTCAATTCCTCATAGATACTGCAGATACTTACTTACATAATGTACAATACATCTAGCCTTTAATGTCGACGACACAGTATTTCTAGTTTTAAAATAAATAGAATATAAACTTACTGAGAATGTTATACTGGATGCACTGACTGACTACTGACTGATACAGTTACAAACTGAATGATTAATATCACGCTGTTTGAGCTCTTTCATATGACATTTCATCATTACTAAGTACTCAGATCACAGAAGCACTAAATTGACACTCTACAATCTGTAAGGCTTTATGGCTAACGATTAAATGACCTATACTGTACTTCAAACTGAAAAGACCAGATGTACATTAAATACTAACATGAACTACTACTACAGCTGGAAATCTGTATGTATAAAATTATTTTCCAAACACGATTTCTCTGCAATGAAATTTCCTGGGGGATTTGCCGAGTAATAAGACAAAAATTTGTAATTATCTCTCAGAGCGTTTTTACAGTAACAGCAAAATAGAGCAAGAGTCCCGTAACGTTATTTTTACCCGATCAAAATTGGGTCTCAATAGTTCGAAATGCCTTGTTTTCCATAACACCACACTAGTTATAAATTTTCCCTTTTACAGGACTGAATTGGTAGATCTATCTACTAGATAGATTGGTGACCGAGCACATTTATATCATGGAAATATTGTGCAAAGCGCATTTTATTTAATGGGATCGAGATGGGCTTTAAACGGGCCGAATTAACTTATGTTTCTAACTAGCTGAGCGCTTGTGGTCCTCATAAGCTGAACCTGACATGATATGGACGATAATTTCGGGTTACTGAAATGGACAACAAATACGAAACCACATGAAAGCTGGCAGACAATATCGAAGTTTTCGCAATAATATTACACTGAATTATCAAACGAAGCTTTTGAATAATAAAAATTTAGTAGATGGGAGAATTGTACAGTACAGCTCTTGTGTAAATTTCTTAAATTATTTGAACGTGCTCTGCTCGAATGGTGTTATGTAATTACACAATATACAATTATGATTTAACATCGATCCGCAGAATTCTTGCGAGCATTTCCGGTTGGCCCAACAATTCAAACCGCATTAATTTTTAAAACACAACATGCATTGTTGTACTGGCTTCGAGGAAATGTTACTGTGTACTTTTATATCTGAACCAAATAAATACTGCAAGTGACAATCCTGACTACACCTACATCATTATGTATATCGATTACAATATGTGGGAAACCCATATTTGACGCATGGTCAGTCACAGCAATTACGAAACATGACAGTTCCGAATTGTTACCAAAATGATATGTCATCATGAGAAATCACCGAGGAAGAACTCCTGTTTTGTCATACTAACCAAACAGTATATCGCATGAACCTACTACCTGTCATGTATGGAAGAACATATTGGTAACAGAAACTTTGAAATGATTGGCTACGGTATGAATAGAGTTGCGAATAAATTGAGGCTTGCAGTAGGGGTGGTAAAACCTTACCTGAATCATTCAAATTTTCTGTGACTACCTTCAGAAAATCAAACCAAATAAACACCATTACCAAACTATTACTCATATAACATACCTTGACTGAACTTCAAAAATCTTGCTTGCAACCTCATAGATATTATGTCCTGATACTTTCGTATTGGAATATCACAAAGTCGAGAGACTTCACCCACATAATCCTACCCGTTTTCAATTAGTAACCAGGGGAAACTACTTACTTTGAAGTTTCAACTTTCTGATTGAAATATACAAGAAAATCTATGACAAAAACAAAACGAAATCATTTTCTATTTCAAATCTTATCCTAATCTCAAGCATCTATTAAACACTAACATCTTCCAAGGTTCGTTTCCGTTCTAATTCTGCGTAAACGAATATATTCATTAGATTTTAGAATATATACTGAAAAAAACTCATTCCGACGTACGTATAGGATAATCCACTGATAGAATGCATCCACAGCAACATGAAAACGGCGTTATATCATGCTGATCGAGCTCATTAGTATTGATGCCTGAATTTCTATCTGTTAATGACTGCTGGATTTGCTTCTAGCTGTTCATTATTTTGTTCCGTCGCTCAACAGGCTTACAATTTTTTTTACCTTAAGACTATAATTACCGTGCAATTAGGTCGATATGCCAGCTGTGAGGTAATTATTCATTCTGACAACGGAAAAAAGACAATATTTTGCCATGATAACAAATCTGAGAGCGACTGTTTGCATACATGTATATGAAATACTTACTAAGTTTTTCACCCTTTAAGATTCTCGACACAATACCTCATCGTTGTTCATCATTCAGAAAGGGTTTCTATAGTATAATGATATACTCATACCAAGAGAGTTAACTAACTACTGCAGAAGGATTCCTATGATATCCAATGTCCATCTTTCTATTTTTTTTGCAAATTTCTCAAATTCTTTCTGACATCTATAACTTGCCCTCTTTTGGGATTCTTAAAATTAACTGACTGAAAGAAGTACTCAAACAAGTTACCCGCAGTACGACAGTATTTCAACAGAATTAGTTCAGGCATTGCAACCATATTTTTAGACACCGGAATGAAACAGGTGAGCTAATACAAAACAGTGCAGCCTACGCACGAGCTATATATGATACAACATTATGGTTATAGCGAACTACCAAAGAGGTGGAAACAGCTCTAATAAGTATATACACTGCGTCCTCTACATACGAACATTCGTATTACGAACACGGCCGCGAACATTAAAAATTTGCATAAATAGTGTAGTTTGTAAATCCATCGGTTGGCGCGCGATTGTCAACAACAACACACATCTTCCTGCCTCTTTCTCAGTCACGCATGGTCTATCTCACGGAGTAATTGTACTGTGTATTAAGTGATTGTTATCGCGTTTGTATTTAATAATTCGGAGATTTTAATTTATTATTTGTTGTCACTAACTTTTGAAATGCTAACAGTAAAATATTTACACTGATTTGTTTATAAGGGATTGATGGGAGTTGTTGGATGGGAATCGATGTGGCAGTATAGGCATTGCCTGTGTATTTATTTTTATTGTGTTGGATTTACGAACGGGGCCAGTTACGAACAACCTCTTGGAACGTAATCTGTTCGTATGTTGTGGATTCACTGTATTCAGATTATCATTTTTGCCTGTAAGGGGCCTTACTCGATATTCCGTCACCTCACAGCTCGGAGGTAGTCTGAACCCTGGTTTAATGTCCAATGTTTAAAAGTGAAAAAATTCAATGTTACTTACTGGATAACGAATAGCTCCATTCGTCGTATGTTGATTTGCATAAGCATGAGCAAGGTAGTTATTGAGACACTCGTCCTCGTCTATCTGGGAATAATCTGAAAGCGACTGTTTGGATCCGTAACAACTACTCGACAGGGAATCGAGATTCTCTACGCTATACGCGGTACCGGATCCCTGGTGCTGCATGGCGTGTACTCGCTTTTTTGAATTGCCATACACGCTATGGGTCGTTGCCGCAGTACTCGTATCTCGCAAAGGTAACAATTCTTCGAACGAAGGATAGCAATTGGAACTGGCACGATTCATCTCGCGTCTCATTCGGGAATAGGTCGGTAAGTCTTCCACGTTCAATGACAAAACGTGATCGGTACGTTGGTCGTGATACGCCGAATTCGGACGCTGTTTCTTCCGACGGTGCTTTTGACGTCGTAACACTACTCCAGGATAGCCTATAGCTCGAAGTACCGGAGACGGTGGGGGCATGCTTTCCTGTGACGCTTTGACCGCTAAGCAACGGTGCTTACTTTCAACAGATTCACTTTTCGAGAGTTTTTCCGAGTCTTGAGATGTTTTGGTGGAATAAGAGGAAGATCTGGGTATTTTGGGAAAAGGCTTCAACGCCGCTAGAACACCGGCATTCGGAATATTTGACGTACTCTGAGAACATGCTGATTGTGCTGCTATGGCACTGATAAGAGTATTGCAGTTTTGCCCCTCGTCTAGAATCTGTAATAGTGGGTTATCTTCGGGGGAAGATATTTCAAGAGATTTCGATTTCTCTAAAACAATGTCGATCGAATCACAAGCCGAACTCATGCGATGTGAAGATGCTTCTGTCGAGTTCGAAACAGATCGCGATACCGTAATTATTGAATCTCTTTGATCGTCAGCCAACGAAACACGAAAATGTTCCGCTTCAGATGTCGTCTGTTTTGTTGCATCTGAGTTTCTAGGAAAGCTGGACTCGATCTCATCGAACGCGATATCGTTATCTGCGTCTCCCCCGATGTGGAAAGTCGCATCCACTCGATCTTGTCTCTGAAGACGATTGTTATCTTTGGAAGGATTTTCATTCGATAACGAAGTAACGTTCATGGAATCACTCAAGCGTAACTCGTCGATTTCCAACGTCGAGCGGGATAGCAAGGACGTGTTAGGACTTTCAGCAGCTTTATCAGTGCCACTACTTTCGCTATGATTTATAGTGTTTCTTTGACGAGAGGACGGTTTAATAGCTGCTTGTGAGCTAACTCCGGGAGAGGGTAAATAATTAGAAGACGACCGCTTGAAAAAATGAAAGATACGAAAATCAAAAGCTGTCGTTCTGGGGCGCTTCTGATCAGAAATAGATGACCCAGCGCTGGAAGTCGCTCCACCAGCCGACCTTCTTTTGGTATTTTTCTCATATTTCGTGACCGTGGTCGTCTTTAAACGCGTATCGTCACGTCTTATGGGCAGAGTGCTGGATTTAAACTTGATATCAGATATATCTTTGCGCGATTTCGGCGCAGATTCTGCTGTACAGATAGGGCTAATTTCCTCTGAAAAATCCAGCAGATTTTCAGAGTGGTTCGAACTGCTTGAAGCCCTGCATAGATCGCTATCTCGACTGTTTTGCCTTTTAAACTGTTCTATGAAGGACCACGGTCGGCGATTCGATTTTACTTTGACTGAATTGTTTGACGAAGAAGAGTGCGTTCGACCTTTATCCGAAATCGACTTCGTTTTTACGAATTCCTTCTCCACCTTTGTTGGTCTTAACTTTACGGTCTCTTCAGTCTTGGTGACGGTGATTTCACTGCGACTAGAGTCCTGTTGTTCGTTGTTTTCTGCAGTTTCGTTCGCAGCTGGTAATTCCGGTGCGATAATAAGTTTATCACTTCCACTGGTGGACGACACTGACGCAGTGTTTTTCTTTTTATTCTTCCGACCGAAGAATAGATTTTTTACTTTCATTTTGCCGCTTGGGTTGTTATTTTATAGAAGTTATTTCATAATTGTCACATTCGATTAAAATACCTTGCATTCTATTGGTAATTCAAAACAAAACTGTGAAATGGAAATATCGTTTAATGTACGCATCTTTACCACCATGTTTAACTTTGTTTCCCCATATTTTCGAACCTCATATACAGGATAACCGTATTTTTTATTGTTATCAGACGACAAAGTTCTCGATATAAGACTTACAGAATGTAACACAAAAATGGTGAAAACTGAAATTTCTCGACAAGTCTTCCTCATATTTTAGTGAAACAAATTTCAAATGAAAGATTTGTTTTGAAAAAGATGCTTGCGTTTGCAGAATTGCTAAACATTCATAAACGCTAAAAACCCAGGAATATACCTAATTATAGCTAACACAAACCTAGCCGGACTTCTGCACTTCTGAACTTCTACCCATTGTTTTCCTCCTAGTAAGGAGGAGAGCGTTCTGATTGTAATACTAAAACACTCGATATTATTAAATTTGAAATAAGCTATATATATATATATATGCGTTACTAGATATGGCCTCTCTTTTGACTCGGAATTTTCCATATCTTTTGTTTCAGGTAAATCATGATCACACATCACTTGCTAAAGCTAAGGCAATGACATCATGCGACTGTGTCACACGAACAAGCATGCACGCGCTATGTTACAGTAACTACGAAACAAATGCTCATTTTGCGGAAATGAGTTCACTGCATGCTTCAACAGGAAATCAGTCAGTATTGGGCACACTATGCGCATACATGCACACAATGCACATTCACACGAAATAGATGAATACAGATGAAAAATCAACAGAAATCAGGCTACGTCATCAGTTTAAATTGATCACTCATGTGTTTTCATTTCTGTAATGCTGATACTGAACTTTGAGTGACACTCTAATTACTGTTTTTATTTTCCTAACTCTAGCCAGCTGTGTCGACAAAAACTTCACACTCGAAAAGGCAAAATTGATATTTCAACAAGCGTATCGTACTGTACTTCTTTCCTGCAATACAGAACCACAAACAAGAAGTGGTCTGTAATCTTCACTAAAGTTGGACAATCTGAACAATCCAATGGAATTGAGTTTTACAATCCTATACAACAAACTTAATAGGCCTAGTGTTTGAACTAGCCAACGACTAGTCACAGATTCGTGTAATTCAGTACGAATCAATACGTATTTGACATATAGGTCATTCGTTCTGTCACAGGAAATCAAAAGAAAACCAACCTACCTCCGTTGTTCTATAACACTATTAGTGGACTAGCTCATTGTTGAGCTAATTGAAATACTATGACGGAGGCTACCACACTACGCTACGCATGAGGAAAGAAATGAGTAAACTTAAAAAAATACAGGTATAACAACACAACAAGAACTGTACTTCAAATTGGCAATCTCAACGGAGTAAAACCCAGTAATTCAATTTCACTAGACAGTTATTTACAAAGTTTTCACCAACCCTTACCGACAAATCAATACGAATTTATTACAACACTGAACTTTAAGATAAGGCTAAGGCCATCTTCGTTATTATCCTTAGTCAGAAGTCAACAGCTTTTTCGGAAGTGACTAAGTGCCCTCAAAGCCATAGAGACTCTATTCAGTAGTACTCAGTCACAGCACGCTAACTTCCTATACTGTAAGGCTCAATCAAGAAAGCATGATAGAAATCATGATCAATAGCGAAAGGTACTCATCAAACATTTAAATCGAACTCACTTTACATTAATAAAATACAAGAAGACATTTATCCAGACCAGTAGAATAACATTAGGTTGTTACTTCAGCGTGTACAATATATTCTCTGCACGTTCGATGCAAATCGAATCACTTTCCATTTATCGATTTCAATACATGCAAGTTGTCAACGGGCTGTTACGCATCATGAAAGAACGAACGTATATGACGCATATAGAGTCAAATTAGTGGCTGTCTAAACTCTAAAGCATCTAAAAACAAGTAACTGCGTAGCCTTGACGATGGTTTTAAGTTACAGTACAACGACAGTACTTAGAAATTTTATGCCCCCCTAGCAGTCAATCTGTTCGTCTAAAAATACACTGCACGTACAACAACACTGACTATAACAACACTGACTACTCCAGTATCCTCGCAGTTACTTTTTCTTAATCCGGTAAACGAAATACAGTCGTACGAATTTAAATCTATTTGATAGTGGAACTGTACTACATACCTTAGTTCGGTACAATATGAAATCGGTAGCGAATACCATTACAAAATTTTAATTTCTGCCAAAATATATAATTATCAGTATGCTATCTCTGCTCCTTGTGGTGCCAATATGGAATCTACTCATCGAGACAGATGACCAAAACGCTTCAGGCTATTCACAGTGAATTTCCGTCAATCGTGCAAGTAGAACATCGCCGGGGGAAGCCTTTACCCGAGTAGTTTCGCACGATGATTATTTCATTCCATGCTATTTACGAACATCACCAACGTACTGTATAATTCTGCTTCTA
>QXVX01011160.1:0-16614 GCA_013436065.1 Halocynthia aurantium | reverse complement strand
GGTCGGCTTATCGGGGTTCCACTGTATTAGCAAATCGACCTTTTAATATTAACCTTAAAGCTTGCGATGTTTCACCATTGCGTTCGTATGCAACTCGTGTCCTGAAGGGTGAAATATTACCAGTATTGAGGAAGTATCAAACAAGAAAACCAATCCGAGAGTTCTGATTACTCATTTGATATGTTCAGTTATTCATCCTCAGTAATTTATGTGAATTGCATGTGCTTGGTTAGCTTAACATATACATATACTGTGATTACACATATACAAATGGGCCCTGTCCATCGGGATCCAGACATGTTTTTACGGACAAATTCTTACAGGGACATTTTCTTATTGGTGCTCAAAATCTTACGAATAGTACGTAACTGTGCAACATGGGAGCTTTAATAATAATATTTCCAAATAATTCATGTTTTTTCATAGGACATTGCTCTTCTTCCGAACAGCGATCAAACTTTAGTCGGTGAACGTGGTGTTACATTGAGTGGAGGTCAAAAAGCTCGAGTTAATCTTGCAAGAGCTGTTTATCGTAAGGATGCAAATATTTGTTTGCTAGATGATCCACTGAGTGCAGTAGATGCTGCTGTTGGAAATCATATATTTCAACATTGTATACGTGGATTACTCAAGGATAAGGTGAGTATTATTGCTAGCCTAATCTCCATATATGTGATCTCGTATTCTAAGCGTAGCTGTCGAGTAGAATCAAGTGCTGGTGATGTATAACTAATAGGCCTGGGCATACTAAGGTCAAGTCAGGGCGTATATACGGAAAATAGAACCTATGGAAGCAGTGACCATTCACCATAATACCTTCAAAATACAAGTCAAGCTCGTTCAGATTTTAATTATAATTCAATGTTCGGTATTCCCCTTTAGGTGGCGCCCTAGGAACGTGACCACACCTGTCATACCTTAGAAACCCCTCTGCTTCCCAGAGCCTATGAAATCTTTGGAATAAAACTACTCTTCTTGATAAAATAATTTTCTTTTTTATTGCAGGTTCGAATATTGGTCACTCACCAACTGGAATTATTGAAATCAGTTGATCAGATTATTATCCTCAAAGAGGTAAAAAATAATTAAGTTTTCAATTTACTCAGCTAATGAGAAACTATGAGAAAGAAAGTAATATGACCCCATGAACTTCCATTTGGTTCATTGATTGGTTATACAGATACCACGATATTATGTTCTTGAATTTTGGAATCCTTTCAATTTAAGGTCCAACCACATAAGTAGTAAACAGTGACATCTTACTCATAAAACTCTCCTTCAGTACATTGTTAATTAAATAGAACTTTTAGCAATGTACTTATATAGTTTTGTATGTTATATCCAGGGAAAGATAGCTGGTGAAGGTACTTATGATGAATTACAAGCAGATGGAACTGATTTTGCTTCTTTGCTGAAGAAGAGAGAAATTGAAGAGGAAGAGATGAGGGAAGAGATTGATGTCACTATCGGGTCCCCAGGTTGGTAAACTAAATCCTCCAGTGTGAGAATTATACATTTTGGACCTAAATCTATATCCTGTGTTGTGGTGTCCAGTTTCAACATATATATATTTTCAGTTCTAAAACGCAGCCGTCTTCATGCTCTTACCGTGGGAAGCAGTGTACGAAGTCGCGCATCCGTTCTCTCAAGCAGATCGGGAATGTCTTTTAATGCAATGGAGCAAGAGGTTAGTTAGATTTGCTTCGAGAGCTCAAACTAAACGATTTATGGCTTGGTTAGATTTGCGGTTGCGTGTTTCACTTAATCCTAAGTTATACTAGCAATCACTAGAATCGTTCATCGCAAGTGTTTATTCAATGCTTGGAGTACAAGTACAAGAGTACATTTGATAGTGCGAGAGTGAGAATTGAGTATATTTAGTACAGAAAATACAAATGTAAACTGACAATCAGTTAAATATATTCTGGTTAAGGAAAGATAAATGAATCCCGTTATATAGAACCCAGCGGAATTATATATAACCCAGGATAATTCCCCCCTTCACCCACGTATGAATCCGGCGCTGGGTGGAGGTCCTGAGCAAGGAGATCCTCATCTTGATAATAAGAAACAAAACCTTGATCTATTCTTTATCTACTTAATGTATTAGATTCTACTGAGTAAAACTTTGCTTTTTTTTTATTTAGTATGAATACACAGCAGCAGAAGTACCAGAAGAACAACGAGAACAAGGAGATATAAAGGGAAAAGTTTATTGGGAATATTTTCGAGTTGGATCAAATATTTTCCTCTTGTTGTGTTATGTTATCATAACAATTGGAACTCACGTTCTCTTTATTATGAGCGACTGGTGGCTCACACTTTGGTAAGTTGGATTTGACGGGCTAAAGCTTATTTGGTGCCGCTATTTGCCGCTGGTGATCGGCAAATATTTTTTGTAAAGGACAAATGGTAAAAAATGGAGGCTATGTGGGCCAAGGGGCAAAGTCGACGAAACTTAAATAACCAAAAAATAAGAGCTTTGCCATTTATTAAATAATTCACAATTCACTCTACCTCATAAGCATGACATTAGGAGTTCACTGTTCTCTTCTTTTCTGGTTTTGACAATGGCATGATGGTTATACGGTGTAACAAAATGTCACACAACTGCAATACACGTGGAAACGTTTCCGAAATATTATTGTTATGATTATTAATTTTTGAATTTCTTCAAAAGTAGGCAAATGCTGATTTGCCTGTGCTATAGATTGCTGCCCAATTGACCTATTAGTCGCGCTTGTCCTAGATATATCGATATATTGATGCTTGATACATTTCTATATATTACAGGAGTACGAGGTATGAGGAAACACTCCAGAAAAACACGTCATCCATTACCCAGCAAATAATGACGTCATCAGTACACCCATCTACAACCGAGCCGATGATGACATCATCAGTATACTCACCCACACTCCAGCCGTTGATTGAATACGACAAGCAATATTACATCGTGATATATTCCGGTATACAAATCATATATATGTTACGAATTCCTTATAAAGACTCCCGGACAATGCATTGTCCCGATAGTCCTATTACGCGCCGTACATAAGGTATAGCACATTCCCTAGGCACCATGCTTGAAGGGAGCGCCACTTACACTAACCTTCTGTTAAAGTCAGATCTCTCAGATTGCGAAAAATGGTCTTATAAAGACTCCCACACAACGCATTGTCCCGATAGTCCTATTACACTATCTTTCTTCATTGCCGAAGGTAAGGTATAGTACATTCCCTGGACACTATGCTCGAAGGTTGCGCCACTAACATTAATCTTCTGCTAAAGTCAGACCCCTCAGATTGTGAAAAATTTTCTGTGCTCTCTTTTATCATGATCAGGTGCCGCTATTTCGCAACCGATATCTACATCAAAACTAACACTTGCTACCGCGACCGGAACACTTGGATATCGAATGAGATTATAATAGTTTTATTATTATTATTGTAATGTTTGAATCTTGTTAAATTAAGGCCTTTCGATAACAGTCTGAGTCTTTGGTTCATTGTTTTTCTTTCGCTAAAGTTTTGCTGATCTCCTTGCTATGCGCAATGACACTCCGTACAATACTGCACTACTATTTGCTTGTCTCATCTGGAATTCACATGCACAGGAAAATGTTCCGTGCAATCCTCCGATCACCGATCAGATTCTTTGATACAAATCCTGTTGGTGAGTCATTAAATCTATTTTTAAATTTGACATGTTTTGCATTCTAGGGAAAATTGTGTTGAATTTAATAAATAGAGTTGAAAATTGGATGTTGAAAAATACTTTATTTTTCAGGTCGGATCTTGAATAGATTTTCTAAAGACATGGGACAGATTGACGAACTTCTGCCATCTGCCTACAATAATTTCTTATATGTGAGTGGAATGCTTATTTTGCCAGTGTCCATCCGGGGTGACTGTAATAATCGGTAGGTCATGGAATGTATCCTTTGCGTATATTGGAATGGGGTATTTAACTATATTACTCTATACAATACAATACAATACAATATGCACTTACTGGACCCGCTAAAATAACGTGATATAGGGGGTCGCTACTTTCCCAGNGGTGACTGTAATAATCGGTAGGTCATGGAATGTATCCTTTGCGTATATTGGGATGAGGTATTCAACTATATTACTCACAAAATGCACTTACTGGACCCGCTAAAATCACGTGATATAGGGGGTCGCTACTTTCCCAGTTTCGGGTATTCACCGACAATTCACATATACATATGTCACATGTACATATGTCCAATGTATTTTACATGTATTTACGTTGCCATTTGTCTGGCCCACTAGTGATATTCTGTTTGACAAGCGTAAGCTAAAATGTTACTCTCTGTCAATTTATATCGATGAGATGTTGCACGACATTTTTTCAGATAGCGGGAACGATATTGAGTGTTTTGATACTGAGTTCGATCATCAATCCTTTCGTCCTCGTTATTTTACTTCCACTCATCATTTACTTCATTTGGTTGAGAAGATATTACATGAAAACGTCACGAGATATCAAAAGACTGGAGGGAACAAGTAAGAAATATCTATCTTCTATATCTACCACTGTATATCATATATCTCACTTAATATTATCAGCCGGTTATTGTTATCGAAAAAACAGACTGTCCCAAAGCGATCACAATAAGCTGCGTCCACTGTGTTTGACTGCATTATTTTTATATGTTCAAAATTACAGCTCGTAGTCCAGTGTTCAGTTTACTTTCATCAACGTTACAAGGATTGACCACAGTTCGTGCATTCGGGGTTCAAGATCAATTTATGGATAGATTTCATGAATATCAAGATTTGCATAGCGGTAAGTTCAATGCTGGGCATTTTTAAAGATTTTATTCGGGATCTTGTTTGATGGTAATACCTATGCTCAGTGACGTGATGATGGACGAAGAGGTTATTATAACCTCGGTAGAACCACTACAGACCACTGCGTTGCCGGTGCCTTCATTCAGTCAGTGTAAAAAGGGGTCTAAACAGAGCTACGCGGCATATTTATATCCGTTGTTACATGTGTATAGGAAATAACATGATATGTACTTTAATCCATCGCATTATCTAGAATTGAACACTGTGCATCTTCCTATCATATAGTTTCATTTTCATTTCAGCGTCTTGGTTTCTGTTTCTTACTGGGGGACGTTGGCTTGGTCAAAGACTCGATATTCTATCTGCCATATTCACAGCAACAATCGCGTTTTCTTCTATTTTGCTCGGTCCACTCATAACTTCCAACCCTGCAGAGCTGGGTCTCATTCTCACTTACTCTACAACGACGTTGGGAATGTTTCAGTACGGAGTCAGGCAGAGTACTGAAGTGGAAAACTTGGTAACATTTCCTTTGTACCAAACAACTTTTTTTATTCTCAAATTGTATGTTTTGAAAGTACAAATTCACGTAATAAAGGGTGATCACATAATTCAACGTAGTCGATATCCGACCCCAATATTTTTTTTATCTGTAGTTTTTGTTTGATAAAATTGATAGCCTGCTTTTATTAATCATTGGTTTGCTGTCAGTACAGCTTGTCTCCATTTTACATATGTTCCTTAAAAACACGGGATCTTGTATTCGAGATTTAATTTTATATGCATTTATGGGGTCGGTGAGAAATCTAGGATTCAATGAAGGGTTGCTTTACAATCATAAAAATAAATAAAATAACAATCCTCCCTAACTAATGCTAATGTAATTCTTCGCTAATGTAATAAACAATGTGTATTAAAATATTCAGATGACGTCAGTAGAAAGAGTCCAACAATACTATAGTCTGCCATCGGAGGCAGCAGAGGAAGTTGAAGACAAAAAACCGCCTCCTGATTGGCCGACACGCGGTTCTTTGAAATTTGAAAATGTTTCGTTTGCTTATTACGAAGGCGGTCCAGTTGTGCTCAAAAACCTGAACTTCGAGATCGAAGCACAAGAAAAGGTTTACTAATTTATATATAATATATGCAGTGTCGTAAGAATTCCAACACAATGTAATACATTGTTACGACAAATTAGTTTCAGTGGGTGCCTAGATACCAATGACCATTGATAAATCCGCACCTACATATGGCAAGCATTCATGTACATACATTTGGTGCCATCAAGAAATGTTTACTATATTATTAAATCAAAAATACAATCAAGCTTATTAATATTTTGATTAAAAAATTATTGTGCTTCATGAAAATTACAACTGCACATTTCTCAAATTTATTCCGTCTGACTTTACTAGGAAGTTAGTGCAACTGTTGTCCAGGCCATATCTGTCTCTGAATATATGGTGTTAGTTAAAGAGTAATTTTCAATCTTATAATTATATCTGTATGTTTCAGATTGGAATAGTTGGACGAACCGGAGCTGGAAAAAGCTCCCTCGTCTCTGCTTTATTCAGATTAGCTGAACTCACAGGAGGAGAAATATTCATTGATGGGATTCCAATAACTCCTCTTGGTCTTAATGATCTTCGAAAAGTCATCTCTATAATTCCTCAGGTTTGAACATTCAAGTATATTTATTGAAATATGATAATTTGTTTGGAATATTGCAAAGAATTTCAACTTCATAAATACATACGTAGGATCCAATCTTGTTCACTGGAACTATGAGGTACAATCTGGATCCATTCTCCCAATACAGTGATGAGGGATTATGGAATGCATTGGAGCAAGTTGAACTGAAGGAAGTTGTTGAATCTCTTCCTTTAAAATTAAGTAGTGAGCTTGCTGAATCAGGATCCAACTTTAGTGTTGGTCAACGACAGCTTGTGTGTCTTGCAAGAGCTGTTCTGAGGAAAAGTAAAATATTGGTGATTGATGAAGCAACAGCTAATGTTGATCTTAGAACCGATCGATTGATTCAACTTACAATTCGTGAAAAGTTCAAACATTGCACTGTTCTTACTATAGCTCACAGGCTTAATACAATCATTGATTCGGACAGAGTGCTGGTGAGTGAGACAATTATATTGGTATATATGTTGAAGATTGAATTCATTGCAAATAGAATGAGATTAATTGTTCCATAACGGCCAATTAACTTTATGTATGTTAAATTCAACACTTGGATTTTTATTATGCTCACTATATCCGCATGGGGGTGCCTGGGAAGCTTGTTACATTACTTAAATTCAAATGAACCAATCAGAATCATGATAATATCCACATTACTATTTATAATTATTACAGATGATTAGCAAGTATCACGTAAGCACTATGGCCATAAAATTTCAAATATTTCCTTTATTCTTCAGGTCCTCAGTGACGGAGAAGTAAAAGAATTTGACCATCCTCACGACTTACTGAAAAATGAGAAAAATATGTTCAGCGAAATGGTTAAATTAACTGGTATGAGTGAAGCGGGGGCGCTGAGAAAATTAGCGAAAATTGTGAGTTCCATTTTGATTGTTTGACTCCTATCCAAATATCAATATTGTTATACGTGTTCAGTAGCGCCCTGAACATAAGACCCTTAGGGATAATATAGATAAAAATATTTGGTGGTTCCTTGGTTACAGATAATTCTCACCTAAGTTCCTTGGTTACAGATAATTCTCACTTAAGTTCCTTGGTTACAGATATTTCTCACCTAAGTTCCTTGGTTACAGATAATTCTCACTTAAGTTCCTTGGTTACAGATATTTCTCACTTAACGATCAGTTCGTACTTACGATCGTTTCCATTCGACCTTTACGAATTTCTTTATTCAGATAATTCAGTACGTCAACATAGGCCTAACGTCACTTTTTAGTAAGGAAACTCCGCAATTATTTCCCGTTTATAAGCTCATGTTTATTCGTAGATACACTTTGTATTTCTCATGCCCTATATACCGAATTATCGCCCGGGGTTCATTTACCGGAAACTGCTTAGGAATTCATTTCAATGTGGTTTAATCTGAAACAATAACATAACGTTAACCGACTCTAAGGTTTGATTAATTACCATTTCCTTAACTCATTTCCAGTCTAGCTGCATTCGCTTCAATGAAGACGATATCAATATGAACGCTGCTATAGAACGTCGCAGCAGGCAATGATGAGGTGCTTTATTATACTGACAAGTTTTCGTAGTCCTTAAAGTTCATTATTTTCTGATATATTTGCGAATTAAGTTTGCCGTAGTTGCATACAGAGTAGGATTTAGAGTTTAGACTTTAGCTTCAGGTGTCCTTAATGACTAGAAGTTTGTAATATATGCCATAGTAAGCTAGAAGTGTATGAAGTGTTGTGGTGCCTTTATTTCTTTAAATTAAACTTTATTCACAATGATAAGATTAAAGTTTGCCGTAGTTGCATACAGAGTCGGATTTAGACTTCAGGTTCAGGTGTCATTAATGACTGGAAGTTTGTAATATATGTCATAGTAAGCTAGAAGTGTATGAAGTGTTGTGGTGCCTTTGTTTCTTTAAATTACATTTTCAATAACAATGATTAGATTAAATTATTTGAATGATTTACATTATCACATTACAATATTTAAATAATTCACAAAGCGCGATTAGCAAAAGCGTGATGAAAACGATAAATCCTCGGTACCATCACGTTAAAGTACAAGTAATAAAAAGCCTGAAGTATATAAGATCTCGCAAAACTGAATATACTTTGATACCGCTATGTTGATATGCAACTAACCCTTTTCATACTAACAAAAAAATGAATAAATCATGCTTCTTTACTACAAATTGAGAATTTTAAGGTATCGTTTTCTACCAAGATTCTGCCATAGTCGAATAGGAGTCCTCGACGCGGCCTCTTCGCGTTATATTGATTACTTATTTATTCAGTACATAACCCAACATAACAAGCTTTGTTTCGTCGAATATGTGAAGGTAATATGATAGTTTGATCAGTTACAGTTAAGTCTCTCAAGACCATTTTAAAATTCCGCCTAAGGGCAGTATTTTTATTATACCAAAGCATGAGCTACAGCTTCACACAACTTATTCTGTATACTCGATCGTAGTATATGCACGAGTGCAAGAGGATATGAAACAGGAAGATATTGTAATAGATTAGGGATATCGTATAGAATATTAAATTACCCTGCTATAGTATACAACCAGTTAAGCTTGATACTTTTAACCTGTCGTACTGTAGTCGACTCGGAATATTAGTTACACCTTCAGCATAACTCCCAAGGATTAGTTCTTTGTAAGGATAAAACCAAGCGTACTCACACTGAGATCACGCTTTTCGTGTTAGTTGAGATATTATATAACTTCCGGCTATATCCTCTGTCCATACGAGAAATAAATTTCAATAAAATATCCAATGGATATTTATAACCAGCTGTTGCCTTGAAATAATCCTTACCTCACTTCCATGACAGTAAATCGTGACATGACGGAATAATTTTCCCGTTCAAGACACCGGTGCAGCATGGCACCGAGCAGCAGTATCGTGGTTCACAGAGTAAGCAGGAACAAAGGTCGCTTAGACGTCTCGTAAACACAAAAATATTGTTTTCGCTTACAAAGGTCACGTCCAAACATTAGTAAACATTTTTTCAGCATGTCATTTCCTATACACAAGTAACAACGGATATAATATTTCACATAACGCTGTTTGAATCCCTTCTCGCTCTGACTATGTAGCAATAAGCAACAGTTATCTCAGTAGTATAAAATATTCATCTGCAGCTCAGTTTTGATAATTTTAGGAGCGTATTAAACTACTGAATTCAAGAAGAAGTCTAATCAGTTATGCAGATGTTGAGTCGGATTTACATTACGAGGCAAGGAATGATATTCATAGCGTGTTTCATAGCGTATACATGATATGATTTCAATAGCTATAAGGCAGGGCTTCCCAACTGGGGGTACATGTACCCCCAGGGGTACATTTGGCTTTCTCAGGGGGTACATGAAAGCGTATTGTATGCTACATAATTTACTAATATTTACGTTTAGTTTTTATGTTATGTCATATTAAAATTAATGGCTGTATTTTTGTTTGTTTGTGATATATTATTTGGAAAACTGTTCTTGCAATCGTAAAGTGTATTTAACGTATTGTGGATTGTGGTACATGAGGACCAAACAAATTAAAAAAAGGGTACATGACAACAAAAAGGTTGGGAAACCCTGCTATAAGGCAACGGTGTTAAATCATACATACGATGCATTGCAATAAACGGCACACACTAATCATACGTATTTCCGTCGTAAGATTATTCCCTTTATGCTTTCGTAGTTTCCGGATCCGATATCCGACAAAGCACTCGCTGAGAATACTTGCAGCTTATTAGTGCGTGTAAAGTAGGTTACAGTAGGGGGAATTGAATCGTATTGCGAGATGTTGTTATCGACGTAGTTTCAAAGTTTGTTGACTCGCTTGTTTAGACCGCTATATCATCAGAGCGATTATACTGTTGTGGCAAAAGCAGTACTTTCGGCTACAACTATATAGCAATTTCCGTCCAATTCAGTGCTTTTTAGAGGTGGCAAATTTATACAGTCTGAGCATAGAGCCCTAGCATTGCAATCTTGATTACGGATGATATAACGATTTAATTACATGCTAAATATCAAATTCGAGCTTGATAGTGTGCAGGATAGAAGTAGTGTATGATAGCTTTACTCCGATAGTCATATGCGTACAAGGAATATTTGGGGAATTTCGGTCAAATATCAGTTTGTTATCGAGCGAAGGCAAAGCATAGAACTTTGTTGTTAGATTAGCAAAAGCAAATTCAAAGTTGTCAATTTCATATCTAGATTGAATAGTGTTTTCTCATCTGTGTAAAATTTCTGCTGAATCAGAAATTCTGATTCAGACCCAAAGCAAATAGTTTCCGTGCACTTATAACTATGCTGATAGTAGACCTTGTGGAAATTCTCGTGACTATGGGCCATAATTTATTCTAGAAATCTTCGTGGACCATTGGCAACGATAATTGTCCCTTTTTTCACAACAAAATGTGTATATGTAATGTAATATGTATATGTAATGTAATATGTAATGTGATTACATAAACTATACATGTAACTCCGGTATATGTAATCAATTCCACGGTAACCGTGGACCATCGAAATGTCTCTGTGGACCACGTTTACATCCACTGACTTATAGTTATGGCATAGATGAGTGGTTGTCAGATATTTTTCATGCCTTATAGTTATATACAATGTTTGGTGTTAGCATACCGGATAGAAAAGCGACGTGTTTCTAAGCTGTAGGAATGTATGAAAGCACAATAACAATTTTCCGAGAAGTAGAATAGTTAGCTAGCAATATCTACAGTACATTCTCTTCTTCACTGAACCATGTAGCCGCAGACACGGTCTAATGATAGTTGCATTATATACTGAGGGCCCAGAACTAAACATAGGACGCTTGGAAGGCATGGTAAATGAGTTACAAAATATGTGAATAACAGTAAACCACGAAGTAATCTAGACTCTAGAGCGCACACCGGCTCGCAATAACACGCAGCTTGTGTACATAGACAATGCCACACCACGCTCTCGCAGCATGTCGTATAACTCCGAAATCGCACTGTGGGTTTGCATAGGACGAAGGGCTAGTGTGCCAAGGCTAACCAACTTATAAATGAGATTATAAAGAGAAAACGTTAAGACAACAAAGAAAACCGATATATATGTAACAATTCATCTACAGTAGATCCTCGAAATGCGAGTAACCCGATGTACGAGAAACATGATATACGAGCCGTGATTTTTGAGTACAGTATAACCTTTTCATATAAGAAGGTGCTACACAACATTCTCTGCATAGTTCTTAGCTTCACTCTAGCAATTACTCTCTTTCATTGACGAGTGTTTATACAATGCTAGGACCAGAGTACATTGGACAGGAAAGTATGGGAGAGGGAAGAGAGTATATTTAGTACAGCAAATACAAATGTAAACTGACCATCAGTCAAAACATAGTTTCTAAGATCTGATTGCTATGATAAAACACCTTGTTTTTTTGTTTGCCTCAGTTTTTATGAACAACTAATGCCAAACAAGCAAACCACTGTGTGAAGNTACATGACAACAAAAAGGTTGGGAAACCCTGCTATAAGGCAACGGTGTTAAATCATACATACGATGCATTGCAATAAACGGCACACACTAATCATACGTATTTCCGTCGTAAGATTATTCCCTTTATGCTTTCGTAGTTTCCGGATCCGATATCCGACAAAGCACTCGCTGAGAATACTTGCAGCTTATTAGTGCGTGTAAAGTAGGTTACAGTAGGGGGAATTGAATCGTATTGCGAGATGTTGTTATCGACGTAGTTTCAAAGTTTGTTGACTCGCTTGTTTAGACCGCTATATCATCAGAGCGATTATACTGTTGTGGCAAAAGCAGTACTTTCGGCTACAACTATATAGCAATTTCCGTCCAATTCAGTGCTTTTTAGAGGTGGCAAATTTATACAGTCTGAGCATAGAGCCCTAGCATTGCAATCTTGATTACGGATGATATAACGATTTAATTACATGCTAAATATCAAATTCGAGCTTGATAGTGTGCAGGATAGAAGTAGTGTATGATAGCTTTACTCCGATAGTCATATGCGTACAAGGAATATTTGGGGAATTTCGGTCAAATATCAGTTTGTTATCGAGCGAAGGCAAAGCATAGAACTTTGTTGTTAGATTAGCAAAAGCAAATTCAAAGTTGTCAATTTCATATCTAGATTGAATAGTGTTTTCTCATCTGTGTAAAATTTCTGCTGAATCAGAAATTCTGATTCAGACCCAAAGCAAATAGTTTCCGTGCACTTATAACTATGCTGATAGTAGACCTTGTGGAAATTCTCGTGACTATGGGCCATAATTTATTCTAGAAATCTTCGTGGACCATTGGCAACGATAATTGTCCCTTTTTTCACAACAAAATGTGTATATGTAATGTAATATGTATATGTAATGTAATATGTAATGTGATTACATAAACTATACATGTAACTCCGGTATATGTAATCAATTCCACGGTAACCGTGGACCATCGAAATGTCTCTGTGGACCACGTTTACATCCACTGACTTATAGTTATGGCATAGATGAGTGGTTGTCAGATATTTTTCATGCCTTATAGTTATATACAATGTTTGGTGTTAGCATACCGGATAGAAAAGCGACGTGTTTCTAAGCTGTAGGAATGTATGAAAGCACAATAACAATTTTCCGAGAAGTAGAATAGTTAGCTAGCAATATCTACAGTACATTCTCTTCTTCACTGAACCATGTAGCCGCAGACACGGTCTAATGATAGTTGCATTATATACTGAGGGCCCAGAACTAAACATAGGACGCTTGGAAGGCATGGTAAATGAGTTACAAAATATGTGAATAACAGTAAACCACGAAGTAATCTAGACTCTAGAGCGCACACCGGCTCGCAATAACACGCAGCTTGTGTACATAGACAATGCCACACCACGCTCTCGCAGCATGTCGTATAACTCCGAAATCGCACTGTGGGTTTGCATAGGACGAAGGGCTAGTGTGCCAAGGCTAACCAACTTATAAATGAGATTATAAAGAGAAAACGTTAAGACAACAAAGAAAACCGATATATACGTAACAATTCATCTACAGTAGATCCTCGAAATACGAGTAACCCGATGTACGAGAAACATGATATACGAGCCGTGATTTTTGAGTACAGTATAACCTTTGCAACCGATAACCGATTGCAGTGCTAAACACCATGTTTTTTTTGTTTGCCTCAGTTTTTATGAACAAGTAATGCCAAACAAGCAAACCACTGTGTGAAGAAGTTTCACTATCACCTGAAATGGATTACAAGCTAAGCCCTAATCCTATGACAAAATCAAATGCTTTCAGCTATATTACATTCTGGTAGGTTTTCTTGTGTTTTATAATAGTTTTATAATAAGAATTTTACCTATGGTTAGAAGGGAAATTGGACAAGGCCCGGTGGGTTCCAGTGGGCTAAAAATGGGATTTTTGGCTGGGTGAAAAACCTGGGTACCAGATCAGCAGTGTGGTCTCTCTTAACCTAGTTCCATGGGTCATTATCCGTAATATACAGGGAGAACTGATCAGGGCATTTGGGCAGTACCCGATTGATCAGTGAGTCATAAATTGGCTACAGGACTGGGTGAAAAACCTGGAAACCTAATCCAACTGTTATATACAGGGCGGGCTGACTATAAGGACATTTGGGCAGTGTGATTTTAGCGAGATATTTCGTTCACAGGTGGATGAATGACATTTTCAAACGTGGATATAACCAGCAACTAAAGATAACAGATTTATACGAATTGGAGAAGAAGGACACATCAACTGAAGTATGCAAGAAACTTGAAAAGTAGGCATTTGAATTCCTATAACCAATGCCTAACACTATTATATAATACTCCATCTCTGTGCAAGCATTATTGTATTGGTTTCAACAATTTCCTGCTTGCACTGTAATTGAATACTTCAGTTTTTCAGGCTTAATATGACTTGGTGAAGTAGTGTAGGTTATACTGTTGGTACCAGTTAATATATTCGATATTATATAAAATGCAGGAACTGGAACGATGAATTAGAAAAGTCAAAGAATGGAAAGAAAGCAAGTCTGGTTCGTGCAGTTCTGAAGACGTTTGCCAACAGACTGTTCGGGACAGGACTTCTGCTGCTTTTTTTGGTAACTTTTGCTAATTTCTCTTCCTCTACATTGTGTATGTGATGGAGGAGCTCGCAATCAATAGGCTGTGGGTTCTAACTTCGTCTTTTGCAATGCTTACAGATGAGACGTGGTTGACTAGTTCAAGAATCTTAATTGAATTTATTATTCTGGTTGTTGTTTTAGGAATTTGCTCGTGTCAGCATGCCATTGATGCTTATCGGCTTGCTTGAATACTTTGAGAATAAAGAAACAACGCCAGTATCGTGGGCATACTGTTATGCAACAGGAATTAGTGTCGCCACTCTCTTCATAGCAATGTTCTGGCAATTTTACATGTTCGAAGTCTTGCGTATTGGTTGGCACATGAGAGTATCCATATGTGCATTAATGTATAATAAGGTAAGCAATCAGAAATAACTAAAACTAAGATGAGAGATGTTGTGCCCAGCCCATATAGTGAAGTATGCCTCAATTCAGGGCTCCCCACCCCCCCCCTCTGGGATCCATATAGCGCGAATAAAGGGGGTCAAAAAATTATTTTTAAATGGTACATTTCATAAGAGGTTGTTGGATAAACTGAAATAACCGAAATAGCATGTGCTGAATCAGCGCTTGGGGCTCCACGGGACCCCGACAATGTTTTTAGGGTTCCACATCGATGAAAGGTTGGGAAGCCCTGCCTCAAGGGCCCTTGCCAGTGGAGTAGCTAGAGTTTATGTCGTTCAAGGTGATATTTTCTACCACTGCTTATAACGATTATTTTTAGACTCTCCGACTCAGTCAGAAATCATTGAACGAAGCGACAACCGGAAAGATTGTGAATCTTAGTGCTACAGATGTTTTGATATTTGATACTGTAAGTTGATATAAACTTTATATATAAAGTATATGTGCTATATCCAGTGGTGTAGTGCCGCCGGAGCTCCGACACCTCTACAAGTGAATGATGGGTTAACAGTCAATAGTAGGCTTATTATTTTCTTATATATTTAATAGTAAACCTGCTGGAATTGTGTACGTTCCCAATGCACTCACGTGAACGCTTCCTGTCCATTTACGAGACGAACGATGTGAGACAAAGTTGCCAATCGTAGCAACATACCATTTTGGAGCTCCGGAGCTCCGGTAACTCCGGTAGCTCCGGTACCTATGAAATTACCACTACACCACTGGATATATCTCTTACAAATATGATTTCCATTAAAACATTTCAATTTATCTCCTCTTTATATCTAGTTGATCTACTTTTTGCATTACTTGTGGATCGGGCCTCTCTACTTCATTGGTGTTGGCGCAGTCCTATGGCTGCAGGTTGGTTTGGCAACACTCGCTGGAATGGGAGCATTGTTAGCTCTGATGATTATTCAAACTTTCATTGGAATGAACCTTGGAAAAATTAAGTGAGAATGAACATATTTTTTTTATCAATGACGCAGCGTGGGCTGGTGGCAGGTGTATTGCGCAAAATACTGACAAATGTTATGTGGCAACGTGCGCTACGGTAGTATGGAAATTTGAGATTGTTGTCACAATCTATTGTGGGCAGCAACTCCTACCAGAAAAATTTAAATTTTATTTGTGATTTTATTTAATTATTTTCATCATCAGGAATAAAACTGCATTGATAACAGACAAGCGCATTCGTCTCATGAATGAAGTCATCGCTGGAATGAGAATCATTAAGATGTATGTGTGGGAAAAACCATTTGCCTTCCTGGTTAATGAAGTTCGAAGGTAAGTCTTCTATCGTGATGGACTGGAGCTCTTGGTTTCCTGTACTTAAAAAAATTCATTTAAATTCATTCAAAATTCAAATTTCTGTACTCATAAAAACAGCTTTCTGTACTCCTGTACCCATAAAAATTAAAACACTTTTGAAGCAGGGTTTCTGGTTGATCTTTGAAAACATGTCCTTTGAAATCTGCATATACTTGTGTGAAATTTTCAAAAGTTCCTGGTAATCCAGGTTTCCTGAAAGTAGGATAAATAGTTTGTTAACTTTATCTGTATTTCATC
>QXVX01011157.1:0-25370 GCA_013436065.1 Halocynthia aurantium | reverse complement strand
CCACACCGCGCGACCCAGAGCTGCACATCAGCGTTCCACCAGCGCACGCACAAGCAGTCCACCAGCGCAGGCAACGGAGCACCACGCTCTGGCAGGCCAGCAGCGCACGCACCAGAGCTCGCACTGGTGGGCCATCAGCGTACACATCGGCGGGTGACCAACATGCAAACTGGGTAACCAACGTACCAGCAGTGCGCTCACCAGAGCACACACTTGGGCGTGGTTGCAGGTGGGAGCACTAGCACTATACTATATATCCAATCTTTATTTTAGTGTTTGTGGTGCTTATAATTTTGAACAATGGACCTGTTTCCATGTCATCTGCGACCTTTATTCGGGGAACACAAATTGACAGAGTAAATCTTGTAAAAAACTTAAGAATTGGCATATTCTCTCACCTATTTTAGGCAAAATAAAATTGTTCAGAATATCGAANGCGTGCTCCGTTGCCTCCGCTGGTGGCCTGCTTGTGCGTGCGCTGGAGGAACTCTGATGTGCAGCTCTGGGTCCCGCGGGTGTGGCCCGCGGAAGTCCGTGTCCGTGACGAGCGAGCGGATGTGTAAAAAAAATTAAAAATAGGCACGAATTAGCACATATAAATCGCGGGACAGACCCGCAAGTCACGGACACGGGCTTCCGCGGGCCACACCCGCGTGACTCAGAGCTGCACATCAGCGTTCCACCAGCGCACGCACAAGCAGGCCACCAGCGCAGGCAACGGAGCACGCTCTGGCAGGCCAGCAGCGCACTCACTGGAGCTTACACTGGTGGGCCAGCAGCGTACACATCGGCGGGTGACCAACATGAAAACTGGGTAACCGACGGACCAGCAGTGCGCTCACCAGAGCACACACTGGGACGTGGTTGCAGGTCGAGGCACTAGCACTATACTATATGTACAATCTTTATTTTAGTGTTTGTGGTGCTTATAATTTTGAACAATGGAACTGTTTCCATGTCATCTGCGACCTTTATTCGGTAAACACAAATTGACAGAGTAAATCTTGTAAAAAACTTAAGAATTGGCATATTCTCTCACCATTTTTAGGCAAAATAAAATTGTTCAGAATATCGAAGACTTAGCTTGATCCTAGTGTAATCCGACATCTTAAAAGAAACGTTTTGACCACCAGCACGATAGTATATATACATTTTCTATTTTAGTGTTCGTGGTGCTTATAATTTTGCACAATGGACCTGATTTCATGTCATCTCCTCCTTCAGTCGTTCAACACCTATATCAGGTCCAATCAGATCCATTGTTCAAAATTATAAGCACCACAAAGACTAAATAAAGAATGTATATATACTATCGTGCTGGTGGTCAAAACTTTTTTTTTAAGATGTCTGATTAAACTAGGATCAAGCTAAGTCTTCGATATTCTGAACAATTTTATTTTGCTTAAAGGTTTACCCTGTCAATTTGTGTTTAACGATTAAAGGACGCAGATGACATGAAAACAGGTCCATTGTTCAAAATTATAAGCACACCCGCGGGACACAAATCTACACATCAGCGTACCACCAGCGCACGTACAAGCATGCCACCAGCGCACGCACCGGAGCTCACACTAATGGGCCTCAGCGCATGCATTGGCGGGTGATTAGCATGCAAACTGGGTAACCAACGGACCAGCAGTGCGCTCACCAGAGCACACACTGGGGCGCGGTTGCAGTTGGAGGCACTAGCACTATACTCTATATACATTCTTTATTTTAGTGTTTGTGGTGCTTATAATTTTGAACAATGGACCTGTATCCATGTCATCTGCGACCTTTATTCGGCAAACACAAATTGACAGGGTAAATCTTGTAAAAAACTTAACAATTGGCATATTCTCCCAACCAATTTTTCTGGCCAAATAAAATTGTTCAGAATATCGAAGACTTAGCTTGATCCTAGTTTAATCCGACATCTTAGAAAAAAAACGTTTTGACCACCAGCACGATAGTATATATACATTCTTTATTTAGTCTTTGTGGTGCTTTTAATTTTGAACAATGGACCTGATTGCACCTGATATATGTGTTGAACGACTGAAAGACGCAGATGACATGAAATCACATCCATTGTGCAAAATTATAAGCACCATGTTGGTCACCCGCCGATGTGTGGGCTGGTGGCCCACCAGTGTGAGCTCCGGTGCCTGCGCTGCTGGCCTGCCAGAGCGTGCTCTGTTGCCTGCGCTGGTGGCCTGCTTGTGCGTGCGCTGGTGTGGCAGCTCTGGGTCCCGCGGGTGTGGCACGTGCAAGTCCGTGTCCGTGTCTGTGTGTAGAAAAAACTAAAAAATAGGCACGCACATATAAATCGCCTGAAAACGCGTGACCGACCCGCAGGTCACGGACTTCCGCGGGCCACACCCGCAGGAACCCAGAGCTGCACATCAGCGTTCCACCAGCGCACGCACAAGCAGGCCACCAGCGCAGGCAACAGAGCACGCTCTGGCAGGCCAGCAACGCACGCACCGGAGCTCACACTGGTGGGCCACCAGCCCACACATCGGCGGGTGACCAACATGCAAACTGGGTAACCGACGGACCAGCAGTGCGCTCATCAGAGCAAAATTAAATTGTTCAGAATATCGAAGACTTAGCTTGTACCTAGTCTAATTCGACCTATCTTAAAAAAAAGCAAAATAAGTTGTTCAGAAATATCGAAGACTTAGCTTGAGCGTAGTTCCGACATCTTAAAAATAAACATTTAGGCCACCAGCACGATAGTATATATACATTCTTTTTTTTAGTGTCTGAGGTGCTTTCTTTCTAATTTGACTAACTTCATTGGGCTAGCAGAACGATGCGCGACAGTATGACACAAATCCCTGATTTTATATACTTTCCGACATCTGAGCTCTACTTTTGAACACAGCAAACTACTGAGAATACTCTATCTTTTACACTCGAAAAAAGATGCGATAATTTTCTTGCTTGCGACATATTCTTGCTTTGCTTTGCAACATATTTAAATGACCATTACGAACAACAAATAATACACCGTTGGTCATCAGATATATTATTTTGTGTTGCTTGCTTTGAGATAATACTTCTACACAATGTTTCAATAGAACCCATACAGCTTACCTTTCTCTTACTGCTCTAGTTCATGTATATTGTTTTCTCTGAATCAGTTAAAGGCAGTTTTTCAGCGGAGTTACTGATGCAAATAAACGGCAACAAATATATATATATATAAAAAAAATGAAATCAAGACATCGAGAAATCCTGCTTTTTTATCCTTTGGTTCAGTGTGAAGTCTGAAATACGAAAACCAAATCCATTTATGCTGCATCAAGCTATTCCTCTTCTGCAATGTTCAAAGTTCAAAGCCCTAATAAACAGGGAAGAATTATTCTGATGTGTGCAACAAAGGTCAAAGGGTATTAATATATAAATCTTTAACATTGTTTGAATTCGTTGAGGTTTCTCCCAAAAATTCACCTGTTGTCACCGCCTGGTTGTGGAGACCCGATTGAATGGTTGACCTTTCTGCAATTGTGCATCAATCACATGCATCACATCGTGCTTTGATAGTCTAAATCTTAAGCTGGCCAAACAGAGACAAAGTCCCAAATATTATTTTAAATTAGCTTAATAAAGGGTTAGTTAGATAGTAATCCTAATACCAAATCATTTTTGTTTGTAACTTATTTTCTATTTGAGTAGCATATCAACAATGGGAGTTTTGCATAATTGTGTACAATTCTAGTTTTGTGTCATTTTTATTGCGGAATTAATTCTGGTTGTAACAATTTTACATATAAAAATGAAGGCAGTTCTGCATAATTGTAGCACAATTCTGGTTAATCTTAGTAATCTAAAATTATAAAAAATACTTATAGAAGGTACAGGAACACCTCATTATTCATGAGTGGATCCGTGTGGGTATTGTTCCGCCCGGATATCGGGCAAAACGGAGCGCCAAAATAATAATAAACTTGTTGCAATAAGTCTCTTACTATGAAGTAAACTTCTTTTTCTCTCAAACGATAATTTCATTCACAAAGTTACTTCTGGGCTTTTCATGATCTATGAAAAAATAGCGAACATGCTACACAGGTTTTAAACATCCGAAACATTTTACAGGATTTTTCTCGTTAATTACATCCCAATCGTCAACATGTTAACCTTATCGGTGAATTACATGATGTCTATTATTATCGTGATTTCCCATTTGAAGAAACCAAAGCCAATTTTGTGTTACAAAATAGAGTACACAATCGCTTAAAAACCCAGTCAAATCTCTTCCCAGATCTTTTTGAAAAACCGTTTTACTCGAGGCACTAACTAAAGTGTCGAAGACATTTTTTAAAAGTAAACACACTAGTCAGTAAAATAAAATATTACCGGATAGAGCTTCTCTTGTCGTTGATTGCATTTTATTCGTCACCACATCAACCAGGTAACAAGCGTCCAGAAATTTCATATTACGCCAGAATTCCAAATGATTAGGATCTTTCGTTCTTTTCGTTTTTCGCTATCTGCGCAGTAACCTACGTTACATGAATACAGTACTGTACTTCGAAAAGCAATTATTATACGATCTATCACCATCTAGAGAATAGTTGTAAAATTACGGTAAACTATGCGGACATCGACAGGAAAGAATATCTCGACCACTGGATTAGCGGTAAATCAAAAGCATTTTGTTTTCATTCTATTATGATGCAAACCTGCCGACGACGCTCCCCACTCACTCGCTGTATACTTTGTTTTGAAAAACATCGCGTGTAGGTCGCTGGGTGGAATTGGAAGCTTTCTAGTTGAGGCTGCAGTATAGACCATAGAGTGTCAAATGATTGAAAGGGAAATAATAGGTATAACATATCCTTTGGAGTTTACTTTTCATTTAATTTGCTGGAAATGGCAGTGCAAGGTGAAGTTGTCGTCGTCTAGCCGAGGAAAATAAAATTTACTAATTCCGAATGCCACGAAACCACGCGAGAGCAATGCAACCAGTAGTATTTCAGAATTAAATTTTTTATGGTGGGAATGAATCGAAGTACATATCATGTCATTGTCTATGCACGTGTAACAATGAATATGATATGTTGGGCGACACTGTTAATGATTTAGATCCCCTTCTTACACTGAATATTTAGCACTAAGCACCGGTTATTTTAGTAGTATTAAATGTTTAACTGCGGTTGGGTTTCGGCACTCAATTGGCTTCTATGAAAAACCACTTCCTCTTTTTGTATTTTATTTGGTACCAATCCACTCATACCAATCAGTTATACGTGTTCTCGCATTAATGCTTCATTTGAAATGATCTCGCAAACCGAGGACAACTTTACTTTGATTCACGAACAGACCGTTTAATAACAAGAATTCGAAAGCGGTCACCTCCATTTCGTTTACGTTTCCGCTATGTAGGGGAAGAAATCGAGATGAATAAGATTGAAATTGTTGGGTTGTTTTGAAGTCGGTGTATTTCTCTATAGTGAACGCTGTTTATTAGCTGCTGCGGTGCTTGCTAGCTTTGCGGCTCACCTAACTCAGTCAGCGATTCTCTTTTAAGTTACCGAACGCTGATGGCTACAACGCTAAGGCCACGAAACTTGTACTAATTAATGAGTCTACTATCTGACAAGGAATAGTTGTATAAACTCCCGTCTCATCACATATGCAGCATACCATGAGCAGACGGGGGTGCGGAGGAAGGCAGCGTGGCACTTTGGTGCGATTTTATATAGCAGTATATGTAGAATTGAACATAGAATAAACAGGGTCGTCCAGGATTGAGATATTTTCTTACTCCAGAAGAGATGATAATTTATTTCAGTTAATCTATAGGGCAAGAGAAGTGAGGCGTCACAGCGAAAGGGATTCTACTGTAGACGAGGAAAAGGAAAGTACAGTGCTCCTGGATCACAATACTAAACAGCCGAATATTTGGGATGTTTATTAAAGACCCAGATGACCAGCAATAGGTTCTTTTCAATTGGCTAGCCTCAGATGAGAAGATCGATTAATATAGGTTGAAGGTTAGCGAAACATCTGAGTGAAACAACCGAACTATATATATATTACGATCCCGTTGAGCAGATTTCGGTAAATCCATTCAAAAAATATTTCCGTATATTCTATGAATGCGTCATAGTCAGTGACCCGTGCTTCAGTAGGATAGAGTACCGGTAGATCTCTATTTTTTTTCGTTCACTCATTCGATTTTCAGGGTTTTCAAAGATATTAAAACGAGTAAGAAAAATGGACCATGGTGTCCTCTCTCCCTCAACCCTGAGACATAAATGATTGAGTTCACAGACAGAAAAGTCATTCAAATTCAGAGTCTTCTATAGAACAGAGCATTTTTCTTGCTAATGCATTTGTTTTCACAGTGGTTGCACGCAGTGGTAAACGTCCAGTATGAACTTATGCTGGTACTTGTGTACCTCTATGCAATTATTTCTCATCCTACCAAAGTTTATTTGGGAAAATTCATCGTTCAGCAACGAAAATAGGCAAACGAACATCAAACCACATGTCCTATATTTGACTCAAGCAACCTCAAATAAAATATTCGAATCTGCAATGAACTGTAGAGATGGGGCGATACATCCTTCCGGTATACGATATAGCGAAGCGGGATTCGCGAATGGGGAAAAAATAATGACTACAAAGAGCTGGAAAAGGCACAACAAACGTGAGGAAACTACGAGAACTATGAAACGGAAACGTATTAAACCGGAACGTCTACAAGGTATCGGAAATTCGAATCACGGTAAAAGGAAACATCAACGGAAGAAGACAGCGGCAACTGAACCAAGAACACAAATCGAACAGGAGCCGTTCGGAAGAAGAATTTTGAACAGCGTTTTAAGAGAGCTCAAAAGCGAAACTAAAAACAGCAAAGAAGACGGTTGTGGAACTCGCTGGACGAAGACTGTTCGCGAACAGAGGAGCTCGGAATTCCTGAATTTTAAGGTTGATTTTTCATTATAAGTTAAATAAATTTTAATGTAGATCATAGATTGAGAAGATTGAGAGCAGAGTCTAATCACTTCATTAATTACCTTGACTATCTGATCTAGTCCAGCTGGCTATTTCAGGTTCAAGGGAATCGTGTTAATATACCTCCCGTTCGCTTGGCCGGTTATATACTTAATAAAATCGAAACTGTACTGAACATATCCTTATTCGGCAGACCTACGGTAACGTACGGGATATGGCGTCATTCGTAGACTATAGAAATCGACGTCACGTAACCGACGTCAGAAATGACGAAACGTCTTCCGCCATTTACTTTTCCGGTAGAACTTCCCTGCGATGGACCCATGGCTCGACTTTGGAAGACGAGACAAGGACTAGGGTACAGTTCACGGTCGAACTATGGGTTAAACCGGAAGGTGGACAGCAAAGTCCGGCGGTGATATTAGGTGAGTGAACTCTTCATAGCATGCGAAATATTTATCGCACGAACGATGAAAGTATAAGCCAGTTATCCATTAATGAAGAAGATAAAGTGACGATAATGACGGTGACTAGTAGAATTATGATATGTTTATTATTTTAGAGGTTGCATAGGGAAATATTTGGCTGTTTGCTTTGGATCGTCCGATAAGGTTAGCCAAAGGCAAACGAAATCGTTCTTTGCTGTAAACATTAAACCCTCCTGTAGCAGTGGCCCGTTTCGAAAACATTCGAACGAAATTCTTGAACAACTCACAATCTAGGCGGAATAAGTCAATCCCCCTTTGCCTAACCCATAAACCAAGCACTGTAATCAACCTTTATGAGTCAGAGTGTAACCCAATCACAACAACTGCAGTTTCCACTGACATAAAACACGAATTTGGCGAGATTTCATACAAAAAAACACGTCCTTTGCAAAAACAATGAGGTATTAGGAGAAAATAAGCAGTGTGCTTTGAAAAAGTTGAAAGTGAAATCCGTACCGAAGTATGCAGAAGTCAGTACGTGTTAAATTTCACGAGTTCGGTCAAAGGTTACGATGATACGATCGACAGTTGAAACCAGATAGAGTGAAAACAGATAAGATCTGTCTCGTAATAGGTATTAAGTAGATTCTAGTACAAACAAGAGGCATTTGAGTAATTTCGTACGTTTTCTTACGGATTTTTTCGCTTTCTTCGAAACGCAACGAATATTGAATCCTTCCAATGCATACTGTTTGTACATAACATACCGATGTCTCTGTAGCAATTACTCTATCTTCAATTGATTTCGTTCGAACCCAGAATTGTTTTCAGTGATTGTTTGACGACAAACTTTACCAAACGTCAGCGAAAACAATTTTTCGACCCGTCCCAATATCGTGGTAGACGTTGCGGTCTTTTGTTTACGATTTTCGGCTATTTTTAGAGCCAAAACGATTATGAAAACACAAACATCATCCAGCCGTTATTCTGTAATAAGCCGTTCCGCGATTAATTAACCTATACGTGATACCTTCGACCCGACCAAACCATAACTATTCCTACCCGCATCAAATTGCTCCGCGACGGCGCCAATGAAGTGGACTACCCGCTGTCGTTCGACGTTTACGAAACCGTGTGATGGTAGTTCAGTTTTTTTTAGGGATCATTAAGATCGAAGTATTTTTATCGATATATCCCGTTACGATGCTGCTCGGGTTAGTTTGCTAACTACGATCCTGAATCTTAAACAAGGCCAGACGAAACAATAATATTTACTTACGCGCTCCGCAGTGCGGCATTAAATACCCAAAATTAAACAGCAAATATCACTACGGTCAAACGCAAGTTCAAGTGTCTACATCCTACACCGAGACACTAAAAAATAGAATGAAGATTTCAGCGGGGATATACATGCGTTTGTGCACTAATCGGCTGACCACCCATTTAATACTTAAACTCAAAAATTCCTCACAAGTATATTCATAATTTGGACAAGTTATATGGCTATGGTGAAACCAGATATAAATCCTAGCCGTGCAATTTGCATGTGGTAACAAGTGAGCAATCGGAAATTGGTTTCAACATCTCTGTGAATTGAAATCTCAAATGGCGAGGGGGATTTGGAGAATTATAAATGGTAAACCAGTAACTACAGTATAATGTAGTGATCTATTTTTCCCAGAGGTTTCAGACGCATGTGAAAATCACAGCACGAACGACTCCGATGATCATTTCGCAGACGATGTTGGTGGTCGCTCGAGCGACGAACAACTGACAGAGACTAAAGGTAATTGTGACACATTCGTATATTACCCATATTGAATGGATTAGCGAAAGGGATTACAGACTATAAATCAAACAAGCAGGGTGGTCGCATAATGGCTGATCATTTGGGAACGACAGGAAAAGCACAGCGGGTAGGTTAAGGGTGAGAGAAGTTAAACGACTGGATATCTCTGCAGCAATATATCTATAGAAATCTGTAAATTCTGGTTCTAAACTAAAAGTTTGCAAAGCACGAATTCCTTTAGCTCGAAGTAATTTGCCCCCTCGAGCTAACGAGCATTTACTGTTATCCAAATTTGTGAATTTCCAGTAATATCACTACGATTAAGCAATTATGTGTTTGTTGCAGCTTACGAAAATACATTTTCCAGCAACGATTGGAATATTGGAATTACTTCCACGGCCGAAGGGGGCGACAGGAAGGCGGTTTACTACTTCAAACTATTCGGGAATGCAAACGGACATGAAGAATATATTTACGGTCTATCTCCGTACATGCCAGGGGAATGGGTAAACACTTACTCTATAATAACGCATTGTAGATTAATAGCAGTGCTTATAAATGTGCTGTCTCACTAAGCCGAATTTTAACGAGGACTTATTTATATTCTCAAAAATTTAACTCCCAGACCCATATAGCGGTGAGCTACGACGGGAAGACGACGCGGTTGTTCAAAAACGGCATTCAGGTAGGGGTGACAGCAAACGGGCGACCATTACCCCCACACGTCCGGACACAATGTACGGGATTATTTCTTGGGGGAAATAAAGATGCAAGTCAATCATTCAGGTGAGTTTGCAACAAGGTTCCAATCTTCAAGAGTTTGGTTATTTCACTATCTTCAATTTCAGAGGGCTAGCGGATAAATTGACGCTGTGGTCAGTAGCGAGATTTCAAGCGGACATCAAAACGGACATGTACAAATACGAACAGACGACGTCGGCCGTATTTCAAGAGGATTTTGAAAACGCTCGCGAAAACTGGGAAGCGATCGGACGGAACGCGTTCCCGGAAAAAATAAGGGAGACAGTGCCTTCACGAAACGATCTGTAAACTTTTCAAATGGAATCTAAATATTGATATTACCGCGTGAGTTTTACAGTAACGAATGTCATCGGTGTTTCTGATTTAGATTTTATTTCCCGGAATTGCGAACGCCTGAATGTGGGCAAACCATCTGCGACCATCCCGATATCGTGAAGAGTTATGTCGCGAACTGGAATTTGAGAAAACCTAAGACCCTGCGATATCACATAGTCAGCGTCAACGAAGATGACGGAACGAATCCCATGCTAACACTGGAGGATGTACAGATTCAAGTAAGTACAGCTCATAACACCGCAGTTATATTACAGTAAAATATCGTTACTTAGACGCAGCATAGCTCGAACTTCAAAATTCCGGATAGCTCGAAGTAATTTGCCCGGTCAACTCGACAAATAACCCCTAACAATGTTAAAGCTGTATTCAGGCGCTTACGAGCCAAACGGTTTAAACGAATTGAACCAAATTTGGCGTGGTGACTAAGGGTATCTCGACACAAATCGTGGCGGCGTTAGACGCCCCAGAGCCCAGGTACGCCACGAGAAAAGTCTAACAATCCCTTGCGGTCAAAAAAAATAGCTCAAATTTTTGTATTTTGAACTGAATGCTAACACTGAGTAATTGGAAGGCTTACACGGGAAGCTCTGGGTTTTCCCGATAGTATTAAACAATAATGAGTAATAACAAAAAGGACAAACATGCTTGTTCATAACTTGAAGGAGTAGATGGATTCCCATATACACGATCGGATTATATTTCTTGAACCGGAATTGGTTTTCCTACAGGATGTCATGGATAATTAAGTTTGGTTTGAACACAATGGGAACCAATAATATCGACGTTAACGCCCGTTTGTGACCAAGTTTACTCTATTGTTCGATGTTCATTTCCAGCCGGATACCGTAACACGTGCTTAGGTCATGGGTCGCAACATATTAAGTAGGTTGCATTGTGTGTTTTGAGCTATCTTCAAATATTTAGGCAGCTGTAACCCGTGATTTCCACAATTTATTGTACGCGGCCGCGATGAAAGAAGCTTCTGTAGACGCTACTGTAATTTGCTATACAATAAGACTATTGTAACACAAGCTATCTCAAAGTACTGTCTACTCCGCAGAATAATCTTCTACGTCAAGTATTTGAAAAGCATAACATCACATGGGTACCGACTCTCGTCAATAAGAACGATTCTTCACTCAGACACAAAACGATAGGATGCGAACCGACCAAAATTGGTAACAGAGAGTGAGTACAAAAAAAGTTACCTTTGACTAACCGAGGCACTGTAATACCCAATGCGAACAGCAGTAATTCTTGTTTCCGTAAACCGGAGATACATGCGGTTTTGCAAGGCATTATCTTATAGACCTTCGCGAAGGGTGGTCTGTCTCGTCTGACACTTGTAAATTAAGGCCCGTATGCATAAGGGAATCATATCTCACGCCGATTTATTGTGTTTATTTAGTAAACCACAAGTGCGTCACTTCACATAGATCTATTGCCGATCGGCGTCTTCCCTAATGCGCAAGTACACTCGTTCTGACAACTTAATTTTAACTTATGATTCACCATTTCCGACTGATAAATCTGCTTCTCGGGAGAAATACCTACTGTGGTTCGAGCTAGACTAGAAAAATGCAGCTAATACTGATGTAATTGATTAACATGTAGCAACAGAAATATTGTAAACGCAATACAGTGACGCTTCGTATTTCGTACTTGATCCGTTCCAGTACGCCGTTCGAACTCCGAATTGTTCGAAGAACAAGAACATTAGAAATTATTCAAACCCTATGGATAAAAGGTGAATACGAGTTGATAAGCATTCAGCAACCTAGCTTATAATATTGATCCACTTATTTCGTGCTGGAACGCCAGGATGATCAATACTGTATTACCAAATTGTTAATATATTGAACCATCGCAAAGGTGCAATCGCGAATGCATGCATGCCGGCCTCGGACACGACGGTGGTGACTGCGACGCGGACGAAAGCTTTTGTGAACCTAGCCAGAAGGGCAACGGACATTGCGACAGCGAATGTAACAAAATCTATCACGGTTGGGACGACGGTGACTGTTGCAATGCCGAGGTTACGGATACTGACAATACGTGTTTCGACCCAGCGTCTCCTAACAGGTAAATTACCGTAGATACCGAGATACACTCAAGGGTGATTTTCAACATACAGTAAGCCAGAGCAAAGGCCTTGAACACAAACACATAGCAATTAGCGTAGGCAACACGCACGAAGAATAAAACTTCATAATTTCATTTTCCAGAGCATACATTTCAGTGACAGAATACAAACGTCAACTCGATGCGGATAACGAAAAACAGCTGACTGTGTTGTTCGCTAACTGGACAAACCCTAATTCGATTGGTATATCTACCTTCCCATGGGATAAACATGCCTTCACGTCAGACGGTAAGCAACCTCCGAATTAAGAAACAAATATGAATTTACTCAGACATTACGACTCGATGCAAAGCATTCTAACTCTGATTTCATTCGCAAAGGGGGAACCGTAGTGCAGCTCAAATCTTATTCGAGGCCGCAAGAGATGTCAGGTTTGGTTCACGAACTTGGACATAATCTGGGATTGCTCCACGTTCATCACGGACTACATGACGTTAGCTGTGATGACGAATGTTTCGAATTTAAGGCTTCGATGACAACTGGTAATCTGAATTGCTTGAAACTTCCTATCCGCGTTACTTTATATATATTATGACCGTTGCCACAGGAGACTTATGTGAAGACACAAACCCCACGCCGATGAACACAGAATGCAACGAACCAAATGTGACAGAAGATGTTTGCAACATTCGAGCGTTCAACGATACTCCGTACAGAAATTTCATGAGTTATGCCGGTAACAAAGACTCCCGAACATGTTATTTCCGTTTTGTGTACTACAAAGGAAATAGAGGTATAAGATATGTTCCGTATCCACTGTGCAGATGGTACATGTCAAGATAAGTTCACGCCACAACAACGAGCAAGAATGCATTGCTACATTGATTTGCTCTACCGCAACTGGAGAGAAGAAACGAAGCCCGTTTCGATACCAATAGCTCCCGGAGTGGTCGCTTATTCCTTGGCGAAAAGGTATTTGAAGTTTAGACACACAAAAAAACATTCTATAGTTTTGATTAATGGAATAATCTTCAATAAGCATATCATATTCAATGACAGATCTATCACTGTAGCGTGGCCGCCTCCTATCGACGGGAAAATAGTGAGATCGGACCGCCAATGCGATTCGCGTTGTAATGTCGACGGAAGCTTGAAGCAATATGCAAGCACTGCGTCGTCTCCAGGTGAGTGGCCTAACGCTGACCAAAGTCGTAGCTAATGGGAGGGTAGACGGTGGAGAACAGTAGGCATTGGAGGTGCTTAATTCGAGTTCCGCTCTGACTCTGATATCCGTATATCTTCCATTTATTACGTAAAGTCGCGTTGCAGATGCGTCCGGAACAACTGCTTGGTCGGAACGTCAAGCTACCGGTGCACCGGACCAAGAACCTTGTACCCTCCGTGGAATGCATTTTTGGATGCCGGCTGATGCCGAAGGAATTACAACGGATTGTGAATCCGGGTGAGAACTCCTAGGCTTCCGGAGTAAAATTTGTGCTTGATTTGATGAAGTTCCATTGGCCGTGTGTAGGTGCTACATAGATCTGAAATTTGCAACTGCTGTGATACCAGCGATACTGAAAGTGTGGTTGACGTACGGAGTCGAAGATGGAGAAGGAGTGAAAAATATCGTCCTGTTCCATACAGATGACACTAACAGTACTCTCAATGCGTTTCACGCTCATTGTGATGTACCATTAACTCTCCGTATAAACACGAATAAAGAGGTATACAATGGTGGTTTCAAAGAGGTTGTTGTTATCCTTCTAGCTCAGGGGTGGGGAACCTTTTTAATATGACGGGCCACATGAAACGCGAAATAACACAGGCGGGCCACCAAAAACGTCACAATGTACCGAGAATGCAGTCTACTCCTTTTAGATTTGTTAGGGAGCATGGGAGAAAACTGTGAGAAGCTTGTAAAGAAGCAAGAATGACTCCTCTTGACTTGTTGCTTGTGCTTAGCGCGTTTGAAATAAATTTAATGTGATTTTCTTCAGTTTCTGCTTAGCTTATTTTGGTAAAATTTTGACGCGGGCCACATTGAACAGTCACGCGGGCCGCATGTGGCCCGCGAGACGCAGGTTCCCCACCCCTGTTCTAGCTGGTCTCGATATTTACTGACATTTCTGCCTGTTTTTATCAAGGTGCAGAAGATAAGAATTTACGTTCATCATCCGTACACTGCGATTGACGCTGTAGAAATGACTTCCAAAGAAAGCAACCATCTTTGTACAGGATGCAGGTGAATAATTCCGCTATGGTACACATGCTACAAACGCCAAGCTTGTAATGCCTGTCTATAAAAGTCAACGTTTTTTTTACCAGGAGAATAAAATATAAAGTATTCCGGCAACCTCCGTTCTCCGAGATTCATTACCACATCACAACAGAACAACTCACATTTACAGATATGTAAGTAGAAAAAATGGATGGCGCCGATGTGATGTTGACTAAATTGTCACTACATTTGCTATGTTTATAGGTCTTGTGAAGATGACGTAACTTATTCCTATGCCGTTCAAGTAAATGTTCTCGGTGAGCATAGTGAGCTCAGTCCTCCAGTGACTTTCAGACTGGGGCAAACATTCTGTGGTGATGGGATAGTTCAGGTATGGATAGGTCTTATGCGGCTGTCATTCTCACAACTTTCCAAGTTCAAAGTACGATATTTTCTACAGGTCGTGAACTCAGAATATCAAAGGGAGCAGTGCGACGATGGAAATGTAAAGGGAGGGGATGGATGCAGCAAACTTTGCATCAGCGAGTACGGATTTCATTGCAAAGGTATACTAGTACGAACGTACGAAGTTTAAGTACGATGCATGTATGGGCAAGCTGCATAATTATACAGTTGTGAGTCATTCTATATGCTAAGATATGTGTGTTCAACAGGCAGTCCAAGTCTTTGTTACTGGCACGAAGGTGATGGAATATGTGAGGAATTTGAAAAGATCAAAGGTTCCAGTGATTGTTTCATTTCTTCCCCGTCCTTTGAAGAGCACTGGGCCGTAAAAGCCAGCTCTTCGTCTGCTGCATTAGAGGCACTGCACTACGAGCAAAGTGAAGGTAATTGCGCGATCGCCAACGAAACGATCGGACCACCAAACTCGCCATGTTCCTCGGAAAATTCTTCGAACAATGGAGGTCTACCGTTACCTGGATTTTGGAGTCCTTGTCTAGCAACAGGAGTACCCAGAACAAACAAAGACAACTGGCTCAAAGTGAGACAGAAAAAGTGTAATAGAATTAACACGTTGGCGTCAGAGATAATCTTGTATCTGTTTAGGTAAACTTTGAAAAACGTGTTCCAATAGCAGCGGTTTCAATATACGTTTCTTCGCTTGTTGGTCACCACTCAGACAAATTTACAGTGATAATTTTAAACAAGGGTCGTGATATCACCAGGGAAACGGAAAGTATCCAAGTGACATGCGATCGAAGTCCTGTAGTGATAGAAATTCCTAACTCCAGAGACAAGCCAATAACGGATGAAGTAGTAATTGAATTTAGGTGAGAAAAAATTCCCTATAACAAATATCATCTTGATAAATTCCATCTATCTGACCTGTTTTTGCAGTTCCTACGACACAGCTATAGACGCCGTTGCTCTTAGAGAAGAAACGTTAGCAGCTGATGGCAAGTACTTACTCAGTGGCAAAACTATAATTTGAAGCACTCAAAAAAAATCAAATTGAAGTCCCAATAATGACTGAACTATAGTTATACTTTCAACAGGAGGACCGGGGAAGTCTTGTTTTGCCCAAGAAGCTTTCAATCACGCTAACGCCACCTGTATTGACGATACAGGAATCTTCTCCGAAGTCGGAACAGAAAGCCTATGGGTTAACGGCACTACCTGTGCTGTGAAATGTCACAATGGCTATCACCCAAAATCCATTCATAAAGTAACCGATATTTAGTTAGGCGATTACGATAGAGTTGCTGCAGACAGGGGTAACTTTTGGTGTTTTTCTGTACAGATCACGTGCATTGATGGAAAATGGAACAACTGGATCGGCTGCATAGTAATAACATGCAAACCACCTTCACACCTAAAATTTGCTATGTTTTCTTGCCCGAATGGACACGAGCTCAACTCCACGTGCACCTTCACTTGCAAGAAGCAAAGCAGAATTATAGGGAATGATAACACGGTAAATTCTTGTGCTATCAAAAGAGAAATTTCATTCAAGTATACATAACATAGATTATGCCGGATTAACAGGGGTTTAGATATAGAAACCTCTATTCCACATCCGAATATGTCTAAAATACCGAAGAATGTTTTTCAAATGAGATAAATCAGTCAGACATAATAAATCAGAGGTCACAACCACATCGTACAGGACGATAGCGGCGCTGTCTGTGGTCATGCGGTGAACTAATGACGCGGTCGCGGCAAGTTGAAAGATGGAGAAAATACTTTATCTAGATTGAAAGTCGTATCGGATTAACCGAAGCACGGATTAAACGAAGTTCAATACAAGTATTACACTGAAGCTCTGTTATTTCAGGTTCGATGTGACAAAACAGGGTCATGGACAAGATCGTCGACATACTGCGAACCGTTGTGTAGTCTACCCCCTATTTTGGCTTTTTCGACTTCCAGTTGTACAGATCTTTCTCATCGTCCTTCCAGACCAGGAGAAACTTGTAAATATCGTTGCAAAGTAGGATCTCATGTGACAAATCAACCTCTAACAAGGTAAAAGTCTCCCGAACCACAGAATTCCACAGCCCCCGCTCACTTATTCCACAGTAACTGATTTTCAATTGCAGAAGGACGTTCAGACTGACTTGCAGATCTGATGGTGTGTGGGTAGGTCCTGGATGTATCCCCGTTCAATGCCCATCATTGCCAACCAAGTACAAAGGCCTTTACGAATGCACACTAGGACACAACTTCGGCAGCATTTGCTCCATGACTTGTAATAACGCAACCGGACATGTACGCTCTACTTTGAAAAAGCTTGATATCTCTTCCATAATTTATAGTCATGTAACCATAATATATGTTGGTGAAATACTAGATCCAAAAAGATTCGATTACGTGTGGAAAAAACGGGCGCTGGAACAGCAACTTTTCGTTATGTTCGGTGTCACACAGAGCTTGCGAACATCCGATCGTTCCTCCGGGAATACGAATTGCTTGTTCCGGATACCACATTGGTAAGATTGAGAATTGATCTGTCGTTAAATCCGGTATGAAAAGGGCTGGTTATATATTGCATGCAGGCAAGTTTTGTGAGGCAAAATGTCACAGTCAACCAGGGAAGAGTTCATTCGACATCGTTACAAAACTGGAGATGAATGCTGGGAAAGGAAATCGCCGTGAACCAGACAGAAAAACCTATGTGATGATGTGCATTGGAAATAGGTACGGAAAAATCTTTTTGTTCGCGGATCTTTTCACGAGAATTTTGTCCTAAACTTCACTGTACGAATTCATAGCTGGTCTCCGAAACCAGAGCAGCTCCATTGCATTGAAGATTGCAGAAACGAATTTGCAGGAGACAAATGGTGTGATCCTATCAATAACAGAGCATACTGTAACTGGGATGGAGGAGATTGCTGTCAAAGCACAACAAAGGGAAAGAAGGTAATACGCTTTAGCAGATAGTCGAACAAATATCACTGACATTCAATTTTTACTGTAGGTTGTTCCTTTCCCATCAACCTGTACAACGGAATGTGAATGCAAAGATCCCAATGCGTTAGAGAATACAAGAAAACAGCCGAAAAGTGCCGATGATTCACAAGAGATCGAAGAAAGTTTGAAACAAGTAATCCTGGTACCGTTAAACGCGCCAGAATCGGGCGAAGTTACGATAAAAGACTCGAATAGGAAACGAATGAACAACACTGATGGAGATCATCGTGAGTACAGCATACAAATGTTATCGTAATCAATATCGGATGCCGATATGATCTCTCGAACATGATTGATTCAGATGAAAATAACAGAAGACGCCTGGGCCGAGGTATGCACCACTCCACGGATTCGGCAAAATATCGTTTGAGAAAGAAAAGACGTCGTCACAGAGAGGACAGAAAGAAGGAATTAAACACGCGCTATTCTCGCAACAGAAGTCGTCAGAAATTCAGAAATGCCGACAAAACAACGAACTCCGAAAACAGAAGATCAAATAAAAGAGGTCATAGGTCGAAGAATAGAAACGGTGCATAGACTATACATAACTACTATCTCGCCACGGTATTGTACTGCTGGCAGAAAAACTATTCAATCATTTTTTATGCTGATATTTCCAGTAAATTATTGACACAAGACTAGCTTCGGTTGTTTTGAAGACAATGCTTCGAGTTGCTGTCGACTACTAGAAAATTATTTCGATTTTCTATCACGCTTAATGCCGCTACTAACTTTTTTACGACGAAACCCACTAGGGGAAACCAAAAGTTATCATCACTTCTAGTGTCTTTGCCATGCAATTTAAATATTACGAAATGGTAGTTACGACATCCAGTCATTTACTATTGTACATCGTTTAAATACGGCTGATGCTATGACTTTCACTGCTTAATATATAACCTTTCTCTAACAGCATTTGTATACACAGATAATAATGAAACGCAATACAACGCTGAAAATAAAAGTACCCCCAGAATAAAAGACTCTATTTCAAACTACCCTACATTATAGCGCTGTAATTGATTACTTGACGACCGCTCGGAGACGACTACAGCAAATTGGAAATTCCTGAAGTATACGCCTAACCTATGTCATGTAACAAGCTGCCTTATAATATAACTCGATAAAACCCTTACAAAAAAATCAAACAGAATCCTTTACAATGGCGCTATGTTGAATATGTCGATATATAATTGTTTGAAATTCCATTCACCCCTAATGTTGCATAACATGCTATTAGCTTTAGGAGATTTTCGGTAATTTTATAATGGCAAAGGCATGCACATGCAATACAAACATGTCATCCATCTTTTCGCTAGATAACAACTAAGGGCCGCTTGAGTTTAGTATCGGTTGTAATTCAGCCTCTGTCGGAACGAAAGAACTATTTAAAAAAACTGCCTCGGAAGCGCACGAGTAAATACGTCCTACGCAACAGCAAAATAACTAAAACAATAAAAGAAAACTGGGTACCTGGGAATCTCCTGAAAATATATTGAAGCAAAGGTTCCACAGCAGACGGAAACGAAGATGTAAAATGTTCGTGATGTAGGTTCAAACCGCTCGTTAGCAGCTGCGTGATTGAAGAAAATATTATTTTGATATGGAATTAGCAGTTAATGAAAAGATTGGTCACGAGACTGAGCATCAACAAAAATCGGTGGTCGGAGAAATGTTAATTTTTGTGGTCGTATAGCGCCACCTGGCGATTGTAAGTTGACGGCTGAAGCCAACGGCCTATATAGTTGTAATACTGGCATGGAACATGTATATCACGATGATGCGTAATGCTATTCCCTGTACACTGTACTAGATACGGAGAAAGGACATTGAACGGGGGACCGTGATAAGGCAAGGAGGTGGAATATGTCTCGGAGAATCGTGAGATGGGGCAATAGGTAAACTAATGTGGAATTGATTATCAAAACCCCCCCCCCCCCCCCTGTTCTGGATTGTGGAGAAAATTATCATTGGTAAAGGAAGTTCATCCCGGTGTTAAATAAAGCATTGAATATCAATATAATTAAGAAGATTTACACTTGTGTGGTTCAATTCATACCTTACCTACGAGTGCGCACAATTCCAGTCTACGCAACTCTACAGAAATAAAATTTCAGGTATACGGAGCATCCACCCTTGTAATCGGGAGTGTAAATATACTGGTGCCCCGCAATATGCTATACGATAACCTCGTCTAGAAGTAACAGTGGCTCAATTAAAAACAGATTCCACAATTACCTCAAGCTGTTCTTGGCTGTCACCAGATATCGGTAGAGCAACTGTGTACAACGCAATACCTTCGTTATTGAGAAGATCACGTGTCTTATTTGCGTTCGGAACATCAGAAATGCTGTCGGGAATGAAAATAGTTTATTTATGATGACAGGCATACTGGACAAAACCTTCAAATCAAATTTACACTCACGATCCACTAACAACAAGTACAATCATCTTCTCGCTACACGGACGCGAATTCTTGAAATCGTTCAATGCTACCACCTGCAACGCGCTGAACGGTGCCCTAGTTCTACCTCGAATCTTAAGGTCGATCAGTTGCCCCTAAGAAGACAGGAATAAAAAATAATCAGCTCCGAGAATGTAAGTGTTACTCAATGAAGGTTTTCAAATAGCAAAATTTCGTGTACTACAAAATCTTCTTGTGCTTTGAACTGTCCGAGATCTGCTCTAACCACTCGCCTTCTGAGTACACTCGATCTCCTGAGAGGGGAAAACCATGTTAGGTCAAAATTACAGATCTAATACAGCTAACCTGTATCGCGTTTACCATTTCGCATATACGGCCAGGCCGATGTAAGTGTTTTCGTCGAATTCCAACCGACTGACGACGTCGTTAACAAAGTTTTGCAGCTGACTGAAATATTCTCCAAACTCCGACATCCTTGGTTGAGCCGAATCCAAAAGGAACATTAAATCAAGATATTTTCTTGTGCATTCTGTTGGCGGTTCTATGAAAAACAATGGTTCTGTTCATGTGATACGTTATTATAGTCACTTGCCCTGTAATGCCTCAGTCCGACTCCCACATCTGTATATCTCAACAGGCTCCATTTCGAATTTAGTCAGTGTTAGAAGTGGTTTTAATCATATTATATTCGTTGTTACATGTGTATGGGGAATGACATGATATGTACTTTGATTCATTCCCACGATATAGAATTGAATATATATTGTACCGAAAAGGAAAAATTGATCCGATTCAAAAATTTCGAAGTAAATTTACCTGTAACTTTATTTGCTTTTGTTCTGAAGTTTGACTCAGCATCATGGTCATAGTGCTTACTCTCAAACAATACATTGAAGACACCGTTGTCATCTCCTTTCTGTGTACCGGACGATTGCAGAGCTGAAAAGAAATCCTTGTTAATAAACAATGGTCACAAGAGACATGGATATTTTTTTACAGTCTAGAATCCCTCATCCGAAATTCGTGGGACCGAAAGTGTTTCAAACTTGAAGATAAAAACTTTCAAATTTCGGATGAAGGATTCTGAACTGTATTATCATATGCACAACACAACGGTAAATTATATTTTAAAACTTATTCATCTCCAAAAAAAACCTTTCAAGCTCCTTACCATAACAACAAGGAAGATGTAAATTCTCCACCGCATCCGTGAAAACTTTCATCGAAAGCCGGAGGGTGGACTTTAGGTCGCTGCTCAATGATGTCATCTTGCATTCATCACTCATGATCGTCTTGATGATGTCGTTCTTGTATTTGGAATACAAACTTGAAAAAGGAAGTTTAAAATTCAGTTACATTATTAGCTATTTGATGAAAAATATCCGAATCATGACGGCTTAGAGATATTCACTTGCAAAACTGGGCACTGTTTCTGATCGATAATAAATACTGAAGAACGAGAGTGTCGACGTCGAGTTGGCGTATCCTTTCCTTGGCTTCGCTCCCACACCAGTTTAGGAGTTGTTCATGATAATCTGGGTATTCTCTTATGTCGGATAAAGCATTGCTGTCGCAAAGTGTTTTCTGCATCCATGATAGTTCTACCAAATCCTTCACATATAGTATGATATTCTGGAAATAGATACATGTTATTCGTATCTCCAGCCTCTGGACGATAGTTATTTGGCAGTATTCTCATATGCAAATACCTGAAGCTCCCTATGGTTATCGCCATCCAAGGAATACGGATTTATATTTGTACTTTCACCTCTGCATTGAGAGTCGACGTTGCTCTGACACATTTTCATTTTCCGAATTTTATTACTGGAATAAAAAAGTGGAATAAACTTAGGTACGGTAACAAATTAAATATAATGTGAAACTTAGATGAGGCTGACCAAGTGTCCATGATTAATTGTAGCCTGTTTGTTCTATATGTCAAATTTATACCCCGTGATTATCATATGTAATTTCGAAAAGGTGAAAGTCACTACTACAGACTAGTCTTACTCGCAATTCGTCTGGTTCATGATTGAGTTGAGAATCAGGGTAGCGCACGTCCATGAACGGGTCAAATAATCTTGCATGCTGCAATGTGCAAAGAAAGCATCGTCATGCTGAAACATTTTGAGTTCTGAAAACAAGAATAAATGTGAAAAAATGCTTAAATGTCCATAATACCAATTAAAATATCATTAAGGATTAAATCATATTCACTGTATTGCATTTCCATAGTAGTCTTGGAGAGAGGCAGTATTGTCGGGGTCACCGGCGACGCTTGGTCGATGCGACACTCCGGAGAAGTGCAGCAAGTTGCGGAGCATTCCTTAACTTCTCCAAAACCTCCGGGAACCAAGGTCTTGCTGGTCTGCAACGAGGACTGCATCTGAAAACAGGAATTGGACGGATCGCATGTCGATTTCGGAACGCACTTCGAGATGCCGATGGTAACTGAGAACAAATAATTGTTATATAATCGATTGCGCTTCAAGAACGGCCGGCGTTCTATTCCTCAGTTACTTACATGCTTCATTACTGAATCCGAGTGACTGCACTTTTGCATTCAATTGCAAACAGGTTTGATCGCTGCCACATACAGAGAAGCCGGGTGTACTCAGTATAGTTCTGTTCCATCCCGAGAGCACCAGAGGATTGTGACACTGGATCTCCCCAACTGAAGGAAAGGAAAAAAATATTTTCACTCATAGGCCCGTCGAAATAATAACCAAATATTGTATACAGGGCAATGTGCAATGGAGAAGATATTACTTATAAAGAAATATGAGATCTTTTTAATACCATACCTGGAGAAGGTCCTGGTTTATCAATGGCCGTTGGAACTGGAAAATAACAGACATTGATGAAATATAAAACTTAATTGAAAGATTGTGAATCAAATTTATTTAAGTCAGAGTTAGATGAAGCTATTAACAAAATTTCGAAAATATTAAATATCAGTACATTCTTACCACTCATCACATCATTGCAAAGATTACTTTCACAGCAAGATGATCTGCACGAGGTTAATTCAATTTGACTGCTAGTCATGTTCATCAGATATGGCATTGACCTACACACGTCGCTATCATCGGAACATAACGAAGACGGGATGCAATCTCCGTACATGGCTTTGTCTGAGTGATAGGAATGGTCAGTTTGGTTATAAATTCATGAACCGTCATTGACATAAACTTACATTCGGAATCAGGATCTGCTTCCGATTTGAACGTTGACCTAACTAAAATGCATCTGGATCCGAGAGGACAAAGTTTTTCCCTCTTTTCTGATGTGTTCTCATCAGCCAATCCAGATACAGCAGACAATTTATAACAGGTTAATTCTATAAAATAAAATAACTGATGATAATGGCTATGATGAATCACACATTAGCTGAAGATCAACACTTTAGATTTCTGACAAGCCGGTTGCCGGAGAATCCTACAGAATATTATGCCAAATTAATGTACCCAGTGCTGTATACTGATGACCCTTGGTTGTTTGGATCAAATTTGTGAAATCATAAAATTTTAACTCGCAAAGTTCACAGCTTGCGCGAGATATTTACATGTGGAGATTTGTGCACAGTCCTGATTGCTGTGGTAGGGAGACCGTGGTAGCAGTAGCACAGCTACGGACCCCTTACTCAAATACTTTTAGTAGGTAGCAATTTTTTAAAGAGGGAGAGGTGAGAAAGTGCATCCTAGTGTCAGTCAGAAACCATTATTGCTATTGCTATATTGCTTTCACTATGGTATTTTTCACTTTTGGTGTAAATTCGGACTATCATATTTCTTGACGGGCATCTCCCCTCTATTAGGCTGGTAAATCGAGGGTACACTCCATACACATTCCTAACTCCATCAGTATTACAATGTAGTTGATTTAGTTTGTCCTAAAAAACTATAATGTGTTCACCTTCGATAGATGATCCATTCATCACATCAGGTGGTGGTGTGATAGATTGGGTTGGTGTGGGAATAGGCAACTTATCTTTCAAAATTGCTTCGTCGTTACACAGGGCAGAATCGCAACATGCTGCGGAGCAAGTAGAAAGGGCATCCCCGTCTTCAATAAGTGATTCGAAATCCGAGGGTAACGAGTTGCAGGTGATAGAAGAACAGAGTGGTGATGAAATGCAGCCCCCGTAAGTGATCGTGACTGGAATGCAGCATGGAAGACAACAAGTGTTTTTAATCAAGCAGATAGAGTAGAATATCATCAACGTTTGCACCAAGGAATTTTATTGCATGTGAAAATGCTCACCTGAATTTTCTGGGTAACCTTCCTTGCTTGCCAGGGCTTTCGCAAAGAAACAGCTATAACCGAGCGAGCATTTCATGGAATCGTGTCCAGCGCTACCACTCTCTGGACCAATTCTGCTCCGTTGATTATAACACTCTAAGGCTGAAGCAATGAATTAGTTATTAAATACATGTGATATATAAGGGAGTAGAATTTGATAGACAACTGATGATGGTAATAATTGTAACCGATAGTGGTGGAAATTGAAAGGATTACGGGTGATGATATACTGACGTATGATGATGGGAGTGACATGCAATACAATGATATTACTTCCTAAGCATGATATATTCTCAACGGTAGGACTGTTTTAGACTTACAGGGACTAATGAAGTGCTAGAGCGAATGTGATAAGTCTCATGACAGGGTTGTCAAACACGCGGCCCGCGGGCCGCATGCGGCCCTCGAAGACTTCGAGTGCGGCCCACCAAACAATATCGACCACAGTCACAGAAACAAAATGGTCTTTTGACAATAGTAATCTCGAAACTAGCATCTCATTAAAGAGAATTATCTAGTCACCGGGACTAAGACCGCATGCTACAAAGTTGCGTTTTTGAACCCGCGTAACATTATGACATTGTTGTCAACACAATATGAACATATATTCGACTCCATAGCAACATGTATATGAGCAATGC